>JANJGK010004237.1:0-66669 GCA_039081455.1 Macrobrachium rosenbergii | reverse complement strand
AAAAATTGGCAAAATTTAGCAAAATATAGGACAATTTTCAAAAATTTTGGAAAAATTTGCAAAATGTTCTCATTTGCGGAAAAGAACATTTTAGTTTTTCTTAAGAAACCGAAATAAAAGGTTATTTTCACCATGAAACTTCAACTCCCATTTATAGTATATAGGCCTATATATATATATATATATATATATATATATATATATATATATATATATATATATATATATATATATATATATTATACTGTATATGTACAGTATATACTGTAGAACCGTACGTTTGGCACCATGTGAAACAAGCAAAGACTGAAGAGAAATGAGCAATGAAAGGCTGATATGTCTTCTTATATGTCCTCATTTATCCTATTATAACCTTTGGGTAAGTTCTTTACCTTAATTCAAGTACACGTCATCGATTTACCTAAACTTAGTAAAATAATCCAGTTATTTTAAGGGTGAAAGCACAAATTACTGTTTTAAGGTTTGAGTTGAATCTCTGGGCTAACATATCCTTATATACCCTAATATAGCCTTATGTAACCTTCAAGGTAAGGCCCTTACCTTACATGAAGTACGGTTTATGAGCGATTTACCTTAATTTGGGCAAAATAGGCAAATTGTTGTAAAAAAAAACACAGTCTATATATAGGCTGATATGTCTTCATATATATCCTATTATATCCCCTCAGGTAAGTCCTTTACCTTAATTTAAGTAAGATTTATCATCGATTTACCCAAATTTAGGTTAAATAATTAGTTATGTTAAGAATAATACCACTAATAATGACAGTTGAAAGATAACTTCATATTCAGTGACTGAAATCTTCACGAACTCGTAGTAATTTGAATGGTGGATGTCACTCCTTGAGTGCAACATTCGAGTGGAATTTATCACTATGACATGAATGTGATACAGAGGAAGAAGAGTGCAGGAGTCACTCTGGAGTGAAAGAATGTTCGTTTTATTTAAAACAAAAAATAATTAAGATCAAATAAGTGAACCACAATGATTTTATTTCAACCTCGAACGTCGCCATCTTTTGTTTGGTGTTTTCTGTTAACTCCAATTTATGCGGTGCCACTCTTCCACACACGAAACCAACACTGTAACATCAAAATTACGCAAAATGCCATGAATTTCAACTAAATAAATGATCACGTTACAAAATAACTGAATGATATTTTTAAATGTCCAAAAATGAAGGAGAAATGGTACCTAAAGAGCCTCCACCCAAATCTTGGACGACATTACTGGAACCCAGATCACGTGACCCCTGTGTCTCCTTCCCCCTGACATTCCAGAGCGAATATTTCGAGGCCGACTTATCTCCTCAGGTCCTCTGAAGGCAGGTGGGCGCCTTCCTGCTGAAATGACTCACATTTACAGTCATGGCTTGGACGAAGACGTTCAGCAAAGGCAAGTAAGTGTTGAAATAAGTGTCGTTGTTCTCAAGTGAATGTGAGTGTAGCCTAGTGGGCCATTGATGCCTCCTCCTTGTCTTCCTGAAAATCGGCCATAGGCCTCTTATTATTATTATTATTATTATTATTATTATTATTATTATTATTATTATTATTATTATTATTATTATTCTGCCTGATGTGAGTCTGAAGACATTCCTAGAACTGGCCTTCACCTGAATGAGACCTGTCATTGGGACTGAAGGTCTTCATTTCACTCGTTTCTGCCCCCCCCCCCCTTCCCACTGTGAAAACCCAAATTGCAGGATATACCCAATGGTGTCTTCTTCTTCTTCTTCTTCTTCTTCTTCTTCTTCTTCCTGTGAGAAGGTCAGGTTTCATCTTCTGAATATAAGGTAGATCTAAGTAATAGATACACGGCGGGTATTTAGCGAGAAATGCATTTTGGTTGATTATTTACAATTTAACGTTATTTTTGGGGGGTCGGCTGAAATTAACCTGTAATTAGCCCCTGAAGTCCACCCAACAAGGGGTTTCCATACGCGGTCTTCGCAAGACAGAGCACGGCTACATCTGTTTCAAACGGTTCATATCCCATCCGGCAAGCGCAATAACTTGTTAAGGTATGGGTACTGCCCCCCACTCCCCCCCCCCGCCTAGGCCAGTACTAAACACGGCGAAGGGACATTCCATTTGGCCGACAAGAAACAAATGCTCAGGGCCAGTGCCAGAAGCCCTAAAAGTGTTGAAAACACCAATTTCCAAGGTACTGCACTGGCCAGACTGGATATGAACCGTCCGAAACAGACGTAGCCACGCTCTGTCTTGTGAAGATCGCGTATGGAAACTCCTTGTTGGATGGACTACAGGGGCTAATTACAGGTTAATTACACTAGAGCACCAAAAATGAAAGGTAAATTCATAAATAACAACCAAAAACCTGTAGAAAAAGTTAAGTTGGAAGGCAGCCACAGCCGCAGAGCCACTGTATAGTTCTACCCTTAGCCTAACCTGAGGCATTGTGCCCTAACCTGACTCTCGGGGGTGCTAGTAGCCCTTGCCCCTTCATGCTCTGGGGGTTTGACATGTTTTTTTCCACTTCTAAGACAGTTTCCACCCCAAGGGTCCCAGTCAGAACTTTGATTGACTGAGGTGAAACCAGTGTGTTGATGGGGTCTCAAAATGTATTGTCTGACAGGGCTGAGGGACTACATTAGAGAGGACTTGAATACCCTATTATCCAACGGCTAAACATTGTACTTGACAGGGGCTAAACTGTTGTGTTCAGCTGGGCTAAGTATGTATTGTTTGACAGTGGCTAAAATGTTGCATTCAACAGGGCTATAATAGTGTGTCTGATAGGGCTAAAATGTTTTGTTGGACAGGGCTAAAGTAATTGTTTGAGGGGGCTAAAATACTGTGACTGTTTGTTGAACAGAGGACTGGCACAAAGAATTTGTATTTTCATGACAGGAAAATTGTAACAAGTTTAAGTTGGAGCAACAGCAGACCCACGGCTCATAGGTTAAGCAGGTTTTTTTTTTTTCCAAAAAATTGTCAGTAAAGCAAATGCATCCCAACCTAACCTTACCTAGGGTATTGTGCCCTGACCTTGTTAGAGGTGGGTTTCACACACCTGGTCATATGAAGATTTTGTTTGATCCATTTCTGAGATAGTTGTACCCTCTGGTCTGCAGTTAACTTGTTAAGTTTATGATGGGGAAGAGCTGCACTCATTGGTGGAGGAACTAAGATTGTTATGTGCCATTGGTTGACCTCTGTTCTTAGTCATTTTTCATAGCCAACAGAACACATCTAGATCTAAAGTAACCTGATGTAGGGCACTATGGCCCACCTGACCTCATGTTCCCCAACAAGTATTTGACCGACTGACCAGATCCCAGTCCACAGGTGCTGTCAGACATATCTTGAGCACTGTTGACAGGATTCAGGAAGAGCCACAGTGTAGGCAGCTTATGCTAGAGTGTAAAGAAGCCAATGCGTAATCATCTAAATATACATCAGTGTGTGAAATACTCGATTGGGTTTGCAGCTTAATCTGGTAGAGATTCAATACACTTATAATAAAAGTAGATGTTGTTAACTTTAGAATGCTGAAATTGTCTTGAAATTTCCTTTAGTAACTTGAGTGTCTTTTCCAGAGTTGTGCCGAGAAACTCCAAAACCTGATGGTGTGAAACCAGTTGGCAGCAAGAGATGTAGCATACGATACACGTTTACTGCTGGACCACCTTCCACAATATGGTATTTGCTCTGTTCCTTTTTTATGGTTCTCCTGTGGGAAAGACGAAGGTGATGAAGGTTTTCATGTATTGGTTATGCAACAGTTAGTTTGGGAAGAAAGAAAGGGACCCACAAGTTTTATTGAGCTGTGATGAACCAAGGATAAAGGATATGTTGAACCCTGTACAGTATTTGACCCCTGAGGGTGCTAGTGCACACCAGGCATTACTGAAGTTTGTTTGCAGTGTCCCTGAGGCCCCTAGCCTTACCCACTGTTTTGTCTTTGACCTTTTGACCTTACCTCCATTCCTGCTTCCTTTCTTCAGTGTTGCTGTCCAATCCCTCAGACTGACTTCATAGTGCACGTGAGGTTTTCTCCCTATTCTGCCTCTAGATCTTTGTCTTTCATCTTATTTCTTCTGGATCTCTCCATACTGCGGTCCAGCTTCAGCAACTCCCTGCTTGCATGTGATTGCTGCATGGACAAAAGTGCCCCTTCAGTGCTTGGCTTGACAGCCAAAATTTCATTCAATAAAAGATTCATAAACCCACTATTTACACAGGTGGCAGTTTGTTGCCGTCCATAATTTCCTAGGAAGAATAACAGTCCATTGTAGCTTTTGTATTGGAGCTGAAATGTTTGACAGAGTGTAACATCACCTGTGAAGTGTTTTCATAAAGGTTGCCACATATTGCATATATGACTTTGGATGGCCTCAGCTGCAACACCTTTGGTCCCTGACTTTCCTTGTTGCCTTTGTTCTCACCCCCCCCCCCCTGTCTTACTTCTCCAGCTGGCCTTGTTTCAGCCTCCACATCATTTGGGCAGAAGCCCTTCAGTTGATGACCCTTGTTCAACCTTGGAAACCTGACAATTTGGAATTTGAAAAGTGACTTGTTCTTTGTCATTCTGGAAGGGCCTCACTCACCCTGACCAGCTATGAAAAGGGAGTCTGGGAGGAATTGCTTGTATGCCCCAAGGTGAACCTGAATAAAAATGACATTGAAATTTGTATAGAGTTGTTATTGCAAGTCTCAACATTTTCAAAAGGTAGTTTTGTATGTCATTATTGAGTCAACTTAGACATTGTTAAGAACTGAAACTATCTGAGGCTTGGCTTGATCAGAAGGGAGGTACATCACAGACAGGACTCTGAAGGTCTGGAATTATTTTCCTGAGGCATCTTGGATTGTCTCTTCAGAATGGTGCCTGATATAATGGTCAAGGTGTTTGCATGAAATGCTCAATTATGGTACATTTTGTATGAGTGGCTTGTGTAGATAAGGGATTGAGAACTGTTCTTATCATTCCCTTTTGAGGTGAACCATCTGTGTAAGGTATATAGTTGCTTGTGTAGGGAACCGTACGTGGGGTTGGCCTTTTCCAATCTGGTGCCTTTGAAAGGATTGTCCTTATGTACCTTAGGCTAGTTTAGTTCCTGTAGGCTTGCAGTGTTATGTTTCAGCTGACACCATCAAGTTAACCTTGATCCACAGGCTTTTTTCTTGTAGTTTAGAATGTTAAGCATGGCCTACAGTGCACAGTGTTAGGTGCACTGGCAGCACTAAACCCCCCACGGGATCAAATCTGTTATCATATTCTCTTAGAACTATGAAGATTAACTAAATACCTACCCTGGTGTCAAGACCTCTAATGTTAAGGAGGAAGACCTCACCTCTAAAAGCGAGGGACTCTCTTGTAAACAAAAGTGACTCTAAGGAATTTTAAACAGTTTTTAGCAAATATGTGTGCATGAAAGCAGTCCTGTGAAAAACCCTAATGTGAGGTGCAGAAGCGGTGTACCGTAACCCCAAGAGCTGCTGACTGGAAGTGGCAGTGTCAGTGCACCAAGTACTGAGCTGGTCTGATCTGTTCTGGCCATTGCAGAGGGAGTGTGACCCAGCCACTTATCTAGATTTAGAAAATAATGATTCAGCAGCTGCAGCAAAAATTTTCATTAAGGTGGTGGGGTGGGGGCATTGGGTGATGTGCCACAGCCTAGGGTACTAGCCTGGATTTTTTTTTAGTGGTCAGGTTAAACTGTGTACTTGATACATGAATAATAAGAGCAATGAATGCACAACAAGTTCTAGCTTGGGATCAGCCACTTCTTACTAAACCAGGAGTGCTGCCTTCCTTTTATCTCTTCCGTAGGTTCAGTAACAATAATATTCAGACATTTTTATGTATTGATTCATTTATTGAATTATTTTTTCTTTTGTCATTGATCTCCTCTCTCTGTAGTTCCCATTACCTTCTGTTACTTCTTTCAAATGAAAACCTCAATGTTCCTTGGAAGCCTGAATTTCAAGTCATGGTCCCTTTGGGGGGCTTCTCGTTCCATACGAATAGGTTCTTCACCTCCTGGATAACAATAATAATAATAATATTGATAATTATATTAAAGACTGCAGTAATACTGGACATTTTGCATGTAACTCAAGCTTAAGACTAATTAGCTTCACTATTTTTCATTTTTCTGTTCTTCATAAAATGAACAAATGGAAATGTCTTTCTTACAGGTTCTGTACAGGAAAGCAGGGATGGCAAGGGGAGAAAATGACCCTTTTCCTGTCTCTGACTGTTAGACGCACGTATTAATATCGCGCAGAAGGTCAGTGAAATAAAAGTGTAGTCAGTGTAATGAGGAGAGAGTGCATTAGGTCCGTCAATCACGATGTCAGTCATTTTGTGTTGGGTATATATAGGGTCTCTATTCATCTTTTGGATCACTGAGTGCCATTAAATGCATCACTCCAAATCCAAAGCTGAAAGTCATTCTTGATGCACTGACGCAGCAGCATTTCTGTCTGTTTTCAACTTGCTGCCTTGATGTTTGTCCAAGTACAAGTGATCTGCTTTCAAATGACACAAGAATGAGTGCCATGTCATGAAAAGTGACTTCACAGAGAGCATTTCAAGTCAGATGTTGCCCATCACTTCTGTGGCTCTGGGACAGACAGGACTTGCTGAGACTTGGTGACTGATATCGTCAAAGGAAGTCAGGATCAGCTGAGTCCTGGGGGCAGTGCCATCAGTAAACCTCCCGTGGTACACTATAGTCATCCCTTAAGGTTGTTTGCAGCCTCTAGCTGCAACATCTTTCATTCCTCTTACTGTTCCTCTGTTCATATTCTCTTTCTTCCAACTTACTTTCCACCCTCTCCCAACAATTGATTCATGGTGCTTCTTCAACTGCAAAAGATTTTCCTCCTGTTACACCTTTGAATCTTCTTTACAGTCAGTTTCCCTTTCACCACTGAAAGACCTAGTAGGTCCCAGCACTTGGCCTTGGCCTAAATTCTAGATTCTGTCTACTTATCTATTTATCTATCTAGGTATAGTAACTAGTCAGTGTATGCAGTCAGTACAGTGAACAGACTTGAGGCACAAGTCGGTTATTTCTTTGGTATCATTTGATCATTCTTCTTGAGTGTGTGTCATCTCTCACCCAAACCACGGAGGTCTTTGCAACCACAGTCTGTTTTCCACCAGCTGAGGAGGAGCTGCCCCTCTTCATTCTTGAAACATTTCTCTCGCGCTCGCCCTGAATCCTATTAGTAGCCACCCTTGCTGGAGGATAGTGCCTTCAGTGCACCTCATGTGGTGCCCTGTAGGCGTTATTCAGGGGTGTATTCAGTTTCATCTCAGCCTCCAGCTGCACCCACATTTTAGCTTTTGACATGACCTCTATTTCAGCTTCCCTTCACCAATTCTACTCTTCAGCCTTTCTTAATTGTTACTTCTTAGCAATTGTGGGAGTTTTCTTCCAGTTCCACCTTTGGATCGTTGTAGTTCATTTCCTTGATTTTCTAGGTTGCTTCGTCTTGTTGTCCAGCTGACTAACTGCCTCTTTTCTCTTGAGTGCTGAATGGCCAAGAGCATCCCAGTGCTTGACTTGGCAGCCTAAATTTCATCAAACCAACTCATTTGTTGTCACATGCTTTCAAATTAGTCTCCCTCTTCTTTGTAAGTGCCACGTTTTCATTGCCGAGTGTAGTATGGGCCATGTCAGTGCATCCAGCAGTCTTTTGACTTCATTGCAGCTGCTGGCATTGCCCTGCTCATACCAGCTCCACAGGCAGCATTGTCCTCAAGGCTGATTTGACATGCAGTTTCAAATTCAAAACCTGCAGCATTTTGTGTTTGTATGGAATGAAGCAAAAGTCCCTGGAATTGAAAAGTGAGCTTACACACCATTGAATACCAGCATGAGAAATTGGAAAGTCAAATGTGTGTACAGTAGAGTAACCAAATCTACTTTGTCAAAAGAGTGAAAATACAATGAAATCAAGAATTCAGTCAATGAAGATAAGCAAAAGTTGTGCATTAGCGAGCCCCTATTAAGAAAAGAGCAAGTGTGTGCTTTGGAAGACCTTGATCCTGGTACAGAGACTGACACAGCTGACGTCTGCGCTTTCTTGTTTGGTGGCCGCAATAAGGCAACAGATTAGGCATCTATGATGACCCAGTTTGGGCAGGCTGGTTACTGCAGAGTGGATGGAGGGCATGGCCATAATTTCTGAATATCTGAATAATTTACTCGTGTCATCATATTGACTTGAACTCCCTTCTGACAACTGGCCAGCATCCAAGCCTCAAGGATTCTGTAGCGTTCCAGCAATAGTGCACATCATTCTTGCCCTTCAGAAACTGTAGGTGTATCCTAAGATTTGGGACGTCAGGTCCCTTGATGCCACATAACCTCTGTACCATGCTGTCCACAACAGTCATGGGTTCTTGATGCCATATAGCCCCTCTGTACTGTGTTGTCCACAACAGTCCTGGATTTTTTATGCCACATAGCCTTCATACCATGTTCACAGTCTCTCATGCAGCTGCTGCTGCTGTTTGGAGGTACATTCAAACACCCTTTTCTAAAGTTTATATAATTTAACGTTGATTATGCTTATTCAGCAGTGTTTGTCATATGTTCTGTACTCGGATCTTTCTTTATGTTGCCATATAATGTAGTGTATAGCCTACATAGACACACTTCTCACTCCATCTCCCTTTGTTTAACATAGCAAGTGGGGATGTTGAATAGGTCTTATTTTCTCTCTAGTTCAAAAATTGTTCATGAAATGAAAGTTTCCAAGTTTAAAAAATAAAAAGATATATACATATATATAATGTTTTTACCTAGTTTTAACAAAGTTTGAGCTTTGCTGTGTTTCTGTGTTCAAAGAAAATTTACAAATGATTTGAATTTGGCTGGTAAAGGTTGAACCTCTTGTAGCATTCAAGTGTAAACGTCATTATTTATTTGTGATTACATTTGTGAATTTAGTAAGTACGTTTGTGAATTAAGTGAAATGTGAAATAGGCTCCCCTGCTGTAAGTATGCTTGTGAATTAGGTTGAAATGTTGTGAAAGAGACCCCACCCCCACCCCCACCCCCACCCCCACCCCCACCCCTTTTTGGTATATCAGTAGACCCATACAAATCCAACATGGTCTCTCTTTGCTGGGAAGGTTTTTCCTGAAATCTCAATTTGTCTTTGATTATAACTGACATTCAGACACAGAGAGAGAGAGAGAGAGCTTGTACTTGTAGTTTTATGGGCCTGTATACGAATTAAGTGTCATTATTTTTTCTGGTTTGGTGAAATATGTTTGGTGAACCTCATTTTAATACTGTTTTTGCTTTCAGAAATTAGGAAGGGTGCCGCAGTTGCATTCAGAATTGGTGCAATGTTTCTCACCAATAACTCCATGTTGTGGATTTGTCGGACCTGTGGAGCCTTTCAAAGGAGCGCTTTACTGCCAACGAGGCTGTAGAAAGTAACTAGAATGCTACAGCAGTCAGCTAAAGCCTTATATATACTAATCATTTGAAAGCTATGCACATTGTACAGTCCAATTCCATGTGACAGCACAACCCTGCTTAACCAGTCAGCTAACTTGAGTCTAAGCATACATGTACATGCAAGAATAATCTATCTTTTTCCTGTTATTTAGGTTTAGATTGGTGGCTTAAAATCCTCCGTAATCTTAATACAATTTCTTACTTTAACAATCTTGCCACTAAGCAAGGACTTTAAGGGTTTCATTTGGATGTGCTTCTTCACACTGTAGTCAGCCCATGTAGGGTGGTACTGCTGTCAGTGCACCTCACACGGTTCAATGTAGGCATTACTTGAGTTTCTGTGTAGTGTCCCTTCAACCCCTAGCTGGCACCCCTTTCATTCCTTTTATTATGTACGTCTGTTCATGTTCTCTCTTCTGTCTTACTCTTCGCCATCTAACAATTGTTTCATTGTGCAACTGTGAGGGTTTTCTCCAGTTACACACGTCAAAACTTTTTATGCTCAATTTACCTTTCAGTGCTGAGTGACCTCAGGTCCTGGCACTAGGCTTGTGGCCTCAATTTTAGAATCTGTTCCAGCACTGCAGTCGACTTTAAGCTTCCTGAATTAAGATAGGAAGTTTTGGGTCAGGTTTTGAGTTAAATTGACTGCAGTAGTTATGAAGACCTATTGCCATCTAGAAATTTATGTTAGAAATTGTCATAGCTTTGAGCAGTCCCCATTATGAATGTTTTTTCTGCCATTTTTGCATGGGGTTCAACTTGAAATAACTTCCTTTTTTGTGCCTTCAGAAGTTTAACCTTGAATGACCAGCTAGTCAAGATCTTTAACCAAGCCCCTTTTCATGATATTTTAGACCTTTTACCGCTGTTTTTTAAATAGACTTTTTCTAACTGATGCACAGCCTTTCTCATCACTTATCAGAACGAGTGTCAGCTTTCCAGTTTCCAAGGTCAGTCTTACAGAGTTATTTAATTTGGGGAGACTGGAAACATTCCAGCTTGGAAATTTTGAATGAGTAAAGTATATAATTATGTGCAGTGTTTTGTGAAAGAAGAAGTGCAGTACCACC
This sequence comes from Macrobrachium rosenbergii, assembly GCA_039081455.1. Taxonomy (NCBI): domain Eukaryota; kingdom Metazoa; phylum Arthropoda; class Malacostraca; order Decapoda; family Palaemonidae; genus Macrobrachium; species Macrobrachium rosenbergii. The sequence continues at coordinate 56,120 of JANJGK010004237.1, read as the reverse complement.
ACTCTCTTTGACCGTCACCCACTGAGGTTCAGATGACATCAGTGGGTGTCATCATATTCCCAACCACTGATATTTCAGTGGCGTCAAGTGACTTCATTCTTAGAAAATCTTCACCAGTTTCATTCATCATTTTCAGTTTTTATTTTGGTTATTTTCCATTTTTGCAAGTTTTCAGCCTGAAGGTGATACCATAACAGCACTGGATTGTGTTAATCAATTTACTGCGTTTCGTAAAGAAAAATTTTAATATTTATGTAGTAAGTGGTCGGTGTTTCATTTGCTGCGTAGAGGTTTTGGAATTCCCCAATGTCTCCGAGTGTTATGAGATTCTTCAAACACTGGGAAATGATGTAAAGCATTGCAAGAGTACGTCTGAAATCAATAAAGATTGTACTCTCTGTAGCCTAGGGTTACATAGCTTGGCAACTGTCTGTTCCTTGAACTTTGGAATCATAACCTACCTTCCATTTGCTTTTAGTTATCAGCATTTTTTCTGAGGCCTGTCCTAGAAAAAGGTATGAGATCACCATGCCTCTGCTCTTGACAGTTTTTCTTGCTAAAGTTGACAGAGTGTATCTGTATCTGTCATTTGTATCAGTTCATGCTCTGACTGGGTCTTGTATGTTGATAAGACTGCCGTTGCCCGCTTTCCCTGTTGCCAAGGTGCCCTTGTGGAAGACTGGTTTGCAAGCGTATCTCTTTGTGGCATGTCAAGTGACAGTCGGTCATTCAAAACCCTTCGGCTGAAAGGCTATAAAAACAAATTGATCATGAGTGTTACTTAGAAACATTTTACATTAGGGCATTGTATTATTATACAAGTTATGGCAGTTTATGATATTCTGTTTACAATTTTGCAGATGACCTCTTACTTGTCATTGGTGTACTCAACTGTGGCAAGATGGGTGGGCGCCTAGAAACAGACCTTCTGTTAGCAACTTGTGGTTGAGGTTAGCTTTCTTGATTAAACACAGTTGTGTTTTCAGTGTTCTCTAGTTAGGTACAACATCACATGGATTCTCCCACTTGTATAATTTGTAGAAAAATCAAAAGTAAGCTGAATCATTGTAACTTTAGGGCAGTAATTCAATCAAAATGTCTTATTACAATGTGTTGTGGTCTAAATGTCCACCCTCAACTAGACTAAAAGCAGTATATTTAGCCTGTTAAAATGCTGCAGTTTGATCCAGATTAGTTTAGCTATCTCCAAAAGAGAATGTGCAGTATGCAGTTTCTCTTACCAAATCAGATATAACCATTTCAGTTAGTGATCATTTAACATCATAAAAACCCACTACTTTCAATGTCATGGTTTATAGAATAATGAACCTGATGAGAAAGCAGATCCCAGAATGCAAAGTAGGGTAGTATTTCAAACAACTGCTTTACACAAAATATTTTAGATAAAATTGTTAATGAAACACAGTAAATAAATAAAACCGTAGTTATTGAATCAAATAAGTAAGAAGTAAGAGACATTTTGTTTGAATATGCTATTCTAAGCCAGATTATTTGATGACAGGCAGGGAAGCCATGGTTCAAAGGCTGATAGCCTCCAATCTTTCCATGTACAGGCTTTGTGGTCACTAAGTAACTGGAGTTAGGTATTTTTAGACAACCCAGGGGGAGGGGGTACAATCATGCAAGTCATCTTTAAGGTTTTGAACGTATTTCAGTAATTACATGAAAATGTCTTTAGTACATTTTTAAATTGAATTTTCAGTTAAAGATCAGCCCCCTCTAAAACACATTAAAAAACAATTGGATCATTGCACAACCTTGGCACCTTAGATGTGAATAGCTGAAAAAGCAGGATTTATTTGAAGCTTAGTTAGTGTAATTGTGGGTTATAGCACTCCAGAAACAAGCAGTAATAGTTACAAGTTTCATTTTCTGAGCTTTTGTCTTGAAAGGTCTCTGAATTAGTATCAATTCATGCTACATTTGAGTGCCACTTTTCATACATGGCAATAAAAAGATTTGTCTGTCACTTTCCATACATTTGTGTCGATGTTTTTTGAGGGTCCGACAAACTCAATTCTTGAAAACTTTTTTGAGATAGTGCGCAGTATATTTGCCACATTTTCACAATGAGAGATTTGTTATGGGAGAGTTTAATAACTGAATTTCTGCTGTGCCATCAGCCTTGTATTTACTTGCTCTGCCAAGTATCAGAGTCCAGTTTCTGTTGAGGAGCTGATACGGTGCACTTTCTTCTGTTCATGTTTCTGTAAAATTGCTGAACGGTTTTCATTATTATTATTATTATTATTATTATTATTATTATTATTATTATTATTATTATTATTATTATTTTTTACTTATAGAACTTACCTGGTAGTTACATATAGCTGTCGTCTCTGACGTCATGGCAGAATTTTAAATTTCGCGCTAGCGCTATAAACACCTAGGTGATCCCTCTACCAGCGCCCTCTATAGGTAACAAGGAACTATCCCAACAATGTTCTAGAACTCATTAAGTTTTCTGCCGAGAGACCGGCAACACGGTCTCGTTCTTGGTTGAATTTTTTGTCTGCAAGTTATACTTAAGTATTTCTTTGTGGTTTTTTGCTAGCTAGCGCTGTGCAATTTGTGGTTGGAATTAATTCATTGTGTACAATATGTCTGATTCTGGATCTCAGTATAGGTATTGTGCTTTAGGCTGTAGGACTCGATTGCCCAAGGCGGCTATCGACCCCCATTCAGTTTGCTCTTCATGTAGGGGTAAATTTTGTAATTTAGAGAATACATGTGAGGAATGTATGCATCTAACAACGGATGAATGGTCAGCCTTAGAGAAATATCTACGAAAGTTAGAAAAGGACAGAGTCAGGAAGGCTTCGCAGAGGTCATCATCTGCTAAGTCTGTAGGGCAGGTAATTCAATCTGTTAACCCCTCTCCTATTAACTCTCCTTTGTCCGACACTGTTGATCCCAATCCTATCACCGTGTCAGAGTTAAAAGTCCAGATGGACTCTAAATTTTCAGCAGTGCTTTCGGCCATCCAGACGATGGGCCAAGCCATTGAAAATTTGGCTCCTCAAAGTGAAGTGTTAGTGGAGGAGGAGTCTGTTCGGCCCACTCATTCTCCCAGGTCTAGACCTCTGTCGGACTCCCCTGGTTCAGGGAGAGGGCATGTCGAAAGCCGAAAGGAGGCGAGTGGGGCTTGCTCCCGAACAGTCGCCCCCTCAAGTATTCCTGTTGTGCGATCCCAGGATGCTTCCGCACGCCATAGAAAAGGCGCTGCTGGGGATGTGTCTTCTAGTGGTGCTGATTCTTTGACTCCTCCTCGAAGTGGGCGCTTCAAGCATTCTTCTCTGGCTCCGGATACGCCACGTTCTGTTGGCGAGGCGCCACTTCAGCATGGCGCGGCGCCACACCTGGCGGATTCGGCGCCACACCTGGCGGATTCGGCGCCACACCTGGCGGATTCGGCGCCACATCGGCATGGTCGCAAGACTTTCAATTCCATGCGACCTACAGATAGAGCCTCCTCCTACTACCGGTCAACAAGATCCCCGTTTTGTCGCTCAAGTTACGGACAAATTGACGGATCTTATTCAGTTCTTTTGTGGCGCTAGTGCTGCTTCGGGAGCACCTGTTGCGGAGGCGCTTCCTTTGAATGCGCCACAAGTCTTGGCGCAAGAGCCTCCCACTTCGCATGCACCAGTGAAGAGGCTCAACCAGGCTCTTCAGCATTCTTCTCTGGCTCCGGATACACCACATTCTGTTGGCGAGGCGCCACTTCAGCATGGCGCGGCGCCACACCTGGCGGATTCGGCGCCACATCGGTATGGTCGCAAGACTTTCGATTCCATGCGACCTACGTTTCGTCAGGAGTTTCAAGAAACAGTTCCTGCACACCAATTGTCTCCTGTGTCTTCTGAAGAAGAGGAAGATGAAGAAGATGTAGAAATGGAAGAGGACATTCCAGGAATCAAGGAGAATCTTCTGGTTATAAGAAGTTACTCAAGTTTTTCGTTGAGAACTTTGGGGACTCTTTTAAACCTTCGACTCCGGCATCTCCCAGATCGCAGTTTAAGAGGGACAATGCCCCGGATCCAGCTCCTTTTACACGCCTAGTATTGGCGATTTCGGCCAGGAATGCTATCAAGAAGATTAATACCTGGCTCTCAGACAAGAGAGAGCAAGGCAAGAGTGTTTTGTCTTCCACCCTCCAGATTGGCTCATCGCAGCCACATGTGGTACGAGACTGGAGAACGTTTTTCCTTGGGTGTGTCTGCCTCCGCTCAAGGGGACTTCTCCAGTCTCGTGGATTCAAGTCGTCGCACAGCTCTTCAGTCAGCGAAGATCTTCTTCATGCAGTCGGAGTTGGATCATCTTCTCAAGAGTATTTTCGCTGTTGTGGAGGTCATCATTTTCTTAGATTGGTCAGTGGCGGCTCTGGCTAGAAAAGTAAAAGAATTCGGACTTTCGGATGCACAGTTGACGGATTTCACTTCGGTAGTCGACTGCATAGACAAGGGAGTATGCGATAGTGCCTTGGAGCTAACTTCGGTTTTTGCAACCGGAGTTCTGAAGAAACAACAACTCTGGTGCTCTTTTTTGGCGAAGGGTGTATCCCGCAACCAGAGGTCTGCTCTCCTCTTTGCCCCTTTGTCGAAGGACCACTTGTTCCCGAAGGAATTAGTTCGAGAGATTGCTGAAGCTCTCACGCAAAAAGCAACACAGGACCTTTTGGCTCAGTCAGCAAAGAAACCGAAGAAGGCTACTCCTGAAGCAACTTCCGCCAAAACTTCGGTGTTTTCAGACACTTCCAAGACGTTCAAGGGCAAGTCTACTTCTCGGCCCTTTTCCAAGTTCCGTGGGAAAGGGAAATCCTCTACTCGACCTTCCAATATTCAACAGAAGAAATGAGTGTGCTGTCCTCCACACAGCAGTAGGTGCCAGACTCCAGTCGTTCTCGGAGGCCTGGCAAAAAGGTCACTCAAGATCCTTGGACCTTACAGGTGATTCGGGGAGGGTACTCTATCCCATTCCAACAAAAGCCCCCGTTGTCGGATGCTCCAGTCACTTTTCAAGCGTACTCCAACGACTCTCAGAAGTTTTGCGCCCTTCGAGAAGAAGTAGAAGCACTAATAAGGAAACAAGCCATCGAATTAGTGCCGACCCCATGCTCTCCGGGGTTTTACAACCGCCTCTTTTTAGTTTCGAAGGCGTTGGAAGGTTGGAGGCCAGTTCTAGACGTGAGCGCATTGAACGTTTTTGTAAAAAAGACGAAATTTTCGATGGAGACGACAGAGTCGGTGTTGGCATCTCTTCAACCGGGCGACTGGATGGTCTCGATAGACTTCCAGGATGCGTACTTCTATGTTCCAATCCATCAGGAATCAAGGAAGTTCCTGAGGTTTGTTTTCCAAGGCAAAGTATTCCAGTTCAGAGCTCTTTGTTTTGGACTGTCAACTGCACCTCAGGTGTTTACAAGAGTTCTGTCAACGGTGGCGAAGAATCTTCACTTGCAAGGAATAAGGATGTCAATGTATCTGGACGACTGGCTTATGAAAGCACACTCCAAAGCCAAATGTGTGGAGGACCTAATAAAGACATTATCTCTGGCAAAGGAACTAGGTCTACTAGTCAATGTTCAGAAATCGTCCCTCTCACCATCACAACAGATAGTTTATTTGGGAGTGAGGATGGACTCTCTGGCTTTTCGGGCTTCTCCATCAATACGGAGAGTAGAGTCTTGTCTAAGCAAGATAGACGATTTTCTACATCGCGAGGTTTGCTCAGCCAACCAGTGGATGAGCTTGCTGGGGACTTTAGCCTCGATGGAGAAGTTCGTAAAACTGGGGAGACTCAAGATGAGGCCTCTGCAGTTTTATCTACAAAGCCAATGGCCACGCAAAACCCATCCGGATTCCTTTCTTTTCAAGATCTTAGATCGGATCAAGGAGGAGCTGGTCTGGTGGAATTCAAGAGAAAGACTAGAGGAGGGAATTTCTCTTTATATCAAGAACCCAGACCTCACACTCTTGTCAGACGCTTCGGATCAGGGGTGGGGAGCGACTTTAGACAACAAGGAATGTTCGGGCCAGTGGCAGGAAGAACAGAAAGAACTGCACATAAATGTGAAAGAACTGAAAGTGGTACATCTAGCCTTGATGAAGGCTCTTTGGGTGGATGCAATGACAATAGAGTTGGGATTGCCTGGAACTTTACGCTTTTCCACCTTTCAAAATTATCAGGAAGGTCCTGGAAAAGTTCAGGAACCACAAGAACACCAAGATGACACTAATTGTTCCATCCTGGCCATCGAGGGAGTGGTTCCCAGATCTTCTCCTCCTCCTCGCAGATTTTCCGAGGATCCTCCCGTCGAGGAAAGATCTACTCAGACAGCCCCACTTCCTGAGGTTCCACCAGAACTTGTCCGCTCTAGGCTTGTCGCCTGCAGACTGTCGAGCGACTCCTCAGGAAGAGAGGCTTTTCAAAGGAGGTTGCAAGCGCTATTGCGCGACCCAGAAGAAAGTCTTCAGACGCAGTGTACCAGGCAAGATGGAGTCAGTTTAGAGACTGGTGCAATAGACATGGAGTTTCGTCTTCTAAAACCTCTCTAAATCAAATAGCGAAGTTCTGGCTATCCCTTTATAAGGAAAAAGGATTGTCTTTGAGCACAATTAAGGGGTATCGATCAATGCTTGCGTCGGTATTTAAGCACAGAGGTCTAGACATCTCGAACAATCAGGATCTAACGGATTTACTTGAGTCTTTTAATACCTCGAAGACGAAAGTTCCTAAACAAATAGCATGGAATTTGGACATCGTTCTTAAATGGATTTGTTCAGATCAATTCGAACCTTTGGCAAATGTCTCGTTGAGAAATTTGACTAAGAAAACTATTTTTCTAGTAGCACTCGCAACAGCCAGGAGGGTGAGTGAGGTTCATGCCTTGGACAAAACTATTGGTTTCGCTCAAGGAAAAGCTGTATGTTCTTCCTCTCTTAGGTTCTTAGCGAAGAACGAAGATGCGTCCAGACCTTGGCCTAGGTCTTTCAGCATTAAGAGCGTTTCAGATCTTGTGGGAGAAGGAGAACAAGAGAGATTGTTGTGCCCGGTGAGAGCCTTAAAGTTCTATATTCACCGAACAAAGGGAATCAGGGGCTCTTCGGAGAACTTGTGGTGTTCTGTGAGAAACCCGACAAGACCACTTTCCAAGAATGCTCTTGCTTTCTTCTTAAGAGAAGTTATTTCGAAAGCCCATGGGAATTGTGAGGACTCAGACACGGGAATTCTGAAAGTGAGAGCACATGAGATAAGAGCTGTAGCTACGTCTTTAGCTTTCAGGCACAATCTCTCAGTGCAAAAGATTGTGAATTCTACGTATTGGCGATGTAAGTCGGTCTTCGCATCGCATTACTTGTCAGAATTGAAGACAGATTTTGACAATGGCAGTACCTTAGGGCCTTTAGTGGTTACTGACACGGTGGTGGGTGAGGGAGAAAGAGGGGCAATCCTATCCGACTAACATTTTCTCCTTGATGCTGGAAATTGGGTTTGGTTGCGTCGTCTGTAGGTACTATGTTTGATGGTTTAGGGGTACCTACAGTCCTTTTAATTTTGTGGTTGAAAGTTTTTAATTTTTAATTTTAATATTATGGTGATAGAGGTGATCCCTTATTGTTAATTTGGTACTGCGCCCAGAGCAAGGGCATACTAAGTCTTGTCCGTCACGGCGTTGTCCTCTACGGCAAGTACTAACAGATTGTATCTGACACCCGGAGCCTTTATATCCTGTCTATACAATCGAGGGATAAGCAGACTACAGAGGCAGTAACCGCTGAGTCAGCAATCCTTCAAGGTAAGGAACTAAAATTCATGTTTTGATTTCTAACAATGTACGTGGCTGACATGGTCCCACCTCCACTAAAGGTGCCAGTCAGCTATATGTAACTACCAGGTAAGTTCTATAAGTAAAAATGATATTTTTATGATAAAATAAGGTTTTACTTATACTTACCTGGTAGTTACATGAGTAAACCCGCCCACCTCCCCTCTCATGTCAAGTGGGCATAAAACTTAATGAGTTCTAGAACATTGTTGGGATAGTTCCTTGTTACCTATAGAGGGCGCTGGTAGAGGGATCACCTAGGTGTTTATAGCGCTAGCGCGAAATTTAAAATTCTGCCGTGACGTCAGAGACGACAGCTATATGTAACTACCAGGTAAGTATAAGTAAAACCTTATTTTATCATAAAAATATCATTTTGATACAAGAAAAACCTCTCCTTTAAAGCTTGGCATAAGGTACCTAGGTTTTGGTCACAGGGAAAGATGTTTTAAATGTGCATTTTCAAAAGCCAAAATGGTTACTTACCATCGACTTCTTCTTATGTTGATGGAGATTAGGGGCCATTACTGATTCCCAAATCAAGTTTTTTTGATGGGCGTATGGAGTCAAAATGACAACATGGCCAGTGGAACTTTGGGTTAAGCATAGTTTAACTGCATCACAGTGGATTCCGTACAGTCTTCAAGACTTCAATTGCATTGTAGTATGGTCTTTCACAAATAACAATACAATATAGTTGTACATTTTGTAAGCTATTTTCAGCAGCCTTAGCATATGATAAACGTGGGTTATTTTATTTATGGTAAACAAAATTGGCAGTCAGAAGCACATGGTACTGAAAAATGTAATGGTTTCAGTGCCAGGTCATCAGACCAAACATTTGTTAAATCAAAGCAAATCAACAGTCAAAACCATAAGTATATACTGTAATGCTGTTTTACCAAACATTCCTTGCTATTCTGTCAGCAATCTCCTTCTTATGCATACTGTGTATTGTTGATACTGTAATTTTAATCCTATTAAAGATATTTTACAGCAAATTTGCTATGTATTTGTAGAATACTATACAAACATTGACTTAGTCATATTTAGAGGCTAGACACTGTGATTACATGGTCGTCCAATGCATGTCATAGGCTGATGCATGCATTTACAAAGTTGACTGTGGGGCATCTGCGCCTTTCGATTTTGATTTTCGTCTGAGTTGTATCATTCGCTACTGATGTGATTTGTATAGCATAGAAATTTGTAGTTATAACTTCTGTATTATTGTTATGCAAAGTATGTCGTAGGCTACATGAGTTTACATAATTGTGATACAAAAAGTCAGTGTTTGCTTAGCTATCTTTGTATGTGTGTTAGTGGTCATTTCTGATACTGGATTTGTCTCATATTTAATCAGATTTTAAAGACACAGCCACCTTCTCCCCTTTATGAACTGTAGTGTGATTCATAATACTATAAATATCACAACGGCACAAGATGGATGTTTGAAAGAAATGACCTATTGCATAGATGCTACCCCTGACCTCAGAATCTAAGCAGTCTCTATGCTAGATGCTGGTACTAAGGATTTATGACTGAGGACTTTGTCCATGTTTAAAAAGACATTTGGTTTGTATTGAGGCCTTATATACAAAATTTTTAACCTAAATCAAAATTGTTTTGAGTTCAGTTTACCATCTTCTAAACCATTAGTTGCTAGAAATCCATTAGCCTAAGGTGGCCTGTATAGGCTAGTTGAATACCCTAGTCTAAACTACAGTACACTGTATACATTATACAACTGTTGGTCATTTCTGTAATATACTGTATATTGTGTCTTGGGTAGCTAGGAGTGGTCAGCATCCACTACCATAATTTTTTCGGTGCATTGTGTGTGCAGTTATCCATGCTTTCATTTGTGGTGGTCGTGTTCAGTGAGTTTTTTCTTTTGGTGTTAATACTATTTTATGTGCAGGAATAATTGTGGCTATAATTCTTGTATTCAAATAAAAATTAACATCATATTAAAGGTTCAGAACACGAGTTATTAAGGCAAGAGTATTTTAGGTGACTACATTGTTTTGTTGTATGAAAATGTCCAACTGACAATCTTGAATTTAAACTTGTTTTTTCTTTACAGGTTACTTGAAAATGTAGTTCATCTGAGTCATCATCCACCTGCAAGTTGTTACAAGATGTCAAGTGGGCATCGTTTTGGAGAAGAGACGTGACACTGTATACAGGACCACAGTCACGTTTACCATTTACTTGAAGAGATACCATGCTTTTTGTAAAATCTGATGGTTGTACAAGACAGAGCAATGCATTCCGTGGAGCTGAAGGGATACCAAAGAGAATCTCTAGTACTATCTATTTTGTGCTGTGACCCAGCTTATGCCTCCAGCTTCAGTTTATGCAACGCCAATTGAAAGGTCATTGGTCTGTGTGTCCTATAAATGGTTAGTTAGGAATAATTGGCATGTGTGCATTTAACACATTATGTGTCTTCAGTTGCATTCTTAGGTCAGGTTTTCCTTATGTGAGGTTGGATGCTTGAGGAGTTTTCTCTTTAGTGTAATACTTAGTGCACTTTTAGTCAGAACTCCCACGTGGTTTCAGACCGTCCTGTGCTCTTAGCGTCCTTTCTCATCCTAGTAAACTTTTTATATTACGTGCTCTGATTTTCAGTCCTCAACTCCCCATTCCTGCCTTCTGTTTTACAAACATTATTGTAAGAATTCTTTCTCTGACTCTGATCTCTACTGACAGTTTTATTTATTTATTGTTTTTATCTGTTCTTCTAGTAAACTTATCTTCTCTTCCTGTATTTTCCATTGCATTCTGTTACTTCTTTCGAATGAACACCTTCATAATCTTTGGAAGCTTGAATTTCAAGTCAGTGGCCCCTTTGGTGAGCTTGATCCACATGAATAGGGTTCTTCTTCCTCTTCTGAGTAATAGTAATAATAATTTCAAACTACTTATAAATGCAAGAAAGTTTTTTTCATTTTAAGTAGGCATTTATTTCCATGTATTCTGGTTGATTCCTCAATGATTATTTCTCTTCAGTGCATTGCTTATGTCTGATGGATTCTTCTAACCCCTTCAGATGTTGCATTCTGTGTTGATATCTGTAGCGATCCCTCTGTCAAATCAGCATCCTCCAGTTCAAGTTCTTTCTCTTCATCTGGAAGAAACTGGAAGCACTGCCTTTACTGTTCAACCTTGTCTTTTTATTCTTTTTATTCTGCTTTGTCGTCATATTCATGTTTATGGTTATGTTATTTAAGATATGTTCATTCTCTGCTCTCAGAGATGCCACAGCACCACCTTACTGAACCACTCACTTGCCTATTGACCTCCCTTCTCCTCTTCTCATAGGGTTTATTATCCTCTTCTGCCTAGGCTTTGCCAGAATTTGGAGTCTCTTGTTATTTCTGTATCCCTCTGAACCGTAGCCTTTATCAGAGAATGCATGAGGTTGCTCAGGTCCTTCATTCGTTCCTAAGGTGCTTTTGGGTTCTGGGGTGACTGACAGCAGTATCTGTTGTTTTTTGATCTTTGACAGTCTTGTACAGGGCTGCCAATTACGTTGCAACGTGTGTGGCTTAATGTAGATGGTACAAAATATTCTCTTGGGCATCTCTGACCTGGAATGTATTGCTTTCTGCCTTTTACTTTTCAACTTGGCATTGTTCAATTTTCAGTATAATTTTTTTTTTATATTTTAAATCACTCGGTCCTTCATCATTCACAAAGATTGTTAAGCCTTGTCATTTGTAACGTAGACAAATGGGCAACGTGTGTTGTAATTCAATTTCCCATCGAAAAAACTGATCCCAGTTATTTTTTGAAGAATGTTAAATGGGAGCATACAAGCATTAATGTTGAGTTGTAAATGCAAGAAACGCATCGCCCTTCTGTTTTGAAATTTTGTCAGCATTTGTGAATTGTCAAGTTACACATTTTTTAAAGTGCAGTTTAAGATTTTTCTGTAAAAACTAACAATTCATGTCAGTTTAATGAGATTTAAGTGCCTTATGTACTTCATAGTAATAGAGGTCATAATGATTTAGTAACTTCTCACAGGGCAAGTTTTGTGAAGGTCTAACAATGACTTTGTGGTCCTGTTAAATGAGTGTACTATATGAGGGTAGAGGTGCCTTATATATTTTTGTGATATATTTTATTTTGACTGTAGGTTTTTACAGTACGATTTCATAACCAGAAGTATTTTTAATTTTATATTAGAAGTATTTTCTCATTTGAGTGTACTTTACATGTAATGTTACATTGATTTTTGGCAGTTTGATATTACCTGTGATTGTTTAAAATTAATAAGTGCAGTTTACATCATTGGTATAGTTGATATTTTCATTGTCTGATTGCAGTTCAAACAGTGACCCTGACTAATAATTAAGTTGTTAAGAAGACTCTTGAGAACATTTCAGTAACTTGTCATTTTACATACTGAAGGTATCTTTTTCATCGTGTCTTCTGTTAAGGTATATGACTAATCATGACTGCTAAATTACCAGTGATTATGGTTTCTTGAACACTAATTGACTGTCAAAAATGGGTCATTTTGTGTGAGGTTTTAAGATTTCTTTAAGCAGAGAAAAACTTAACAACTAATCTCTGTTGAAATGTGTTCTCTGTAGAGTACTTGCTTTTGTCTATGATAAGCTCAGTATTTCAGCCTAGCCTTAAGTGTGTGACTTTTTAGACACCATAACCAACTGTAGAATGAAAAATGAGAAAATCAGGCCTAAGTAGGTGGCTTATGTAGGCAAGGTCCTGTGGGGGTAACAGTTTTACATCAGTATTTGCCTTCTCTCATTTGACTGATGCTTGCTCTGTATAGTTTCGAGTGGAACGCACAGCTGCAGTTACTGGGTCTTCATATGACTAACCTCTGACTTCACCAGCTCCGCATTCAAGTTCTTTGCAGCGTCCCTTTGGCCCCAAGCTGTAACCCCTCTCATTCCTTTTACTATACCTCTGTTCATGTTCTCTTTCTTCCATCGTACTTTCCACCCTCTCCTCACAATAGATTTGTAGTGCAACTGCGAGGTTTTCCTCGTGTTACACCTATAAGACGTTTTTAGTATCAATTTCCATTTGAGCGCTGAATGATCTCATAGATCTAGTGCTTGGCCCTTGGCCGAAACTCTACCTTCTATCCTATTCTCATACTCCTTTCAAGCTTGTATGGGCTATTCAGGCAAGTTAAGTGGATCCAGCCTCCTTCCAACTATGTTAGTTTAATGGATTTCTTGAATGTCCCCAGATATCACTGGGGGAGAATTCAGGCTTTTTCTCCCTACCATTCACCTATTCATTATCAATCATGTAATTAATTTATGTATTTCATCTTCATTACGGCGCTAGCCATTGCTTTTCTGTGGGTTAAAAGCCACTTAACTCATCTCCCATACTTTCTGCTGGTTATGCTTGGTCTACTCTGCAATTGCTTGATCATCAAGAACAGGCAAGGTCGTTTACCAAAATTTTCCATTATTTTATGACCATTGAGTTGGAACTGTGTGATCAACTCCCTGGAAGTGGTCCAGTTTGGGGTTTTAGCTTCTTGTCGCTTTGAGAGCCTGGAATAAACATCATTCTTTTTCCATTTCTTCTGATGTTTTGCTCTCAAGTAGAATTGGACCCAGGCAGTGGCTCATCCTTTTGTCACCCTTTAGAGGGGTAGTGCTGCAACGCCTTTCATTCCTTTTACTGTACCTCTGTTCATATTCTCTTTCTTCCATCTTAATTTTCACACTCTTCAAACAGTTGAGTCATTGTGCAACTGCGAGGTTTTCCTTCTGTTAGACCTTTCGACACCTTTTTACTGTCAGGTTCCGTTTCAGTGCTAAATGACCTCATAGGTCCCAGGGCTTGGCCTCTGGCCTAAATTCTGTATTCTAATCCTTTTGTCAGGTCTGTACCGAGAGTCTGTCTTCACTGCTGGATCCAGGTTGGCTCTGCTTATCGTTTATCAGTTCAGTACCCCTTTTAGGGAGTCAGTTATCTAGGAGATCTATTGAACAGCTGTTTCTTGTTTTTGCCAACTGCTGTCATGCAGTTTTGGGAAAGAGATAGTAATTGATTTAGACAAAATTAAACCAACTGTTAGTTTGTGGTATTCTCCCTCTGTCATTCTCAAACATCAACTCCCAGGTACTGTTTTTTTTTTTTTTTTTTTCTATTATTATTATTATTATTATTATTATTATTATTATTATTATTATTATTATTATTATTATTATTATTATTATAATGATAAGTATCTGCATGATAGCGGTTTACAAATGAACGACTAAGTGCTGGTCCTTGATGGATTTTGAAATTTTTCTGCAAATTCTTTTTGATTTGCTGAACCTTATGTTGTTGTGTCTAAAAATCATACGATATCATTTAGTGCCCTCACCTGTAATGAGAGTCTGTTAGCTCTCTGCTTTCCTCGATACTCTGTCTGATAATGTCTTAAGATCCACCATCATATGTTATAAGGTTCTTTTTTGTATGGTTCTTTCATGTAGATTGTTGATTGAAGTCCCTCTAGTGCCAGGGACATTTCATATAGGCATTAATAGCCAAAATACCTAATACTGTTAAGATGTGTACTTTTATGTGAATATTTACAATATCTGAAAGTTTTGTTGTGATATGACAGGTGAATCTGAGTTTTTTTTACATTTTACATTATTTTTGCCTTGTAAATAAATTTGTGTGTGTGTTTTGTTGACCAAATTATTCTCATTTTCTCTCAAGTTATTCATACAAAAACCTGCTATTTCCAGTAGACCAAATGTTCTGAATCCCATGTAATAAGTAATTAAGACAGCTTGTAAACCTTTTCGTTTTGGAAACCTGTTGGTCTTTTTAATTTTTGTTATTTATTTTTGGCGTTTTGTGCAAGTATAAAGCTTTGATATCTGTGTTGTTCTCTGCTGTGAGGGCAGACTGAATGGTGTCACAATTTTTCCAGAAGTGCAGGAGGAGACATCCCTTTGTATGGGAATGACACCCATTCCTTCGTCTTCACTATGCAGCAGAATTTGTACATTTATTGCTTATAGTCAGTTACATTTCACTTGTAAGAGTTGCTCTCACTACTGTGGACAAATCTGTCCAGAGAAACTGCTTGCTTCTTTTCTAGACAGAAAGATCACACTGAGTAGAAGTAAAGGGCAAAATTTCTCACTCGGACACCATCATAACCTTTTCTTGTATCAGATGTTTATTGAAGAGCTGCCTGTAAGACAAAGTGGAGGCTTCTCAAGACCTTTGCAAGTGTCATCTAAGTACTGCACAGTATGGGTTCCCTACATAGTTGCCTTCCAGATATCCGGTTCTCTTTATAGTTAGTTGGTCTCATGGGATTAACAATATCCCTTGAAAGGATGCAACTCAGTTGTAGAATTGCCCTGGGTTTACTAAAAGTCTCCTACTCAATGGAGAGTCCTTTCCTTTTTCCCTAGTGATAAGGATTTGTGGTCGAGAAAGGTGCTAGTCTCCCAGAATTTGTAGTGGGGCATACCTTCCCATTTCAGATGACAAGACTTTAGGTGACTAGGATCAAGAGATGTTCCCAAGTTTAAAGCCAAATTATGGAACTGCGTTCCCTCTTGCAAGCTATTCCTACTGCCTGTTTTAATATCTCGCATTTTCTCATGTTTCCACATTGCCAGTTGAAATATTGCTCATATCTCGAGTGCAAGGTCTAACATGTCTTCTCAGAAGAAGAGAATTCCCTGTTTCTCAGTGGCTTACATGCTCCTTCCCTTATAGAAATTATGCTTTGGGTAGCAACCCTTTTAATGCACATCAGGTTCCTGCGACCGATATTTACTCCAGGGAAGTTGGTATGCGGTCCTTGAGACATACCAAGCTTTGTCATTTTTTTTTTCTGCTTCTTGATTCCTTCAATCTTGTCCTCTGTATCCTTCAGGAACCAGATCTGATGTTTCTTTTGGAGTGCCTTTCCTTCCTCCTCCTTCCTCAGGGCTGGATAAAGGCGGTAGGGGGCCTGTCCCAACAGCCTTGGTAGGATAGAACTATTCAGAATTTCCAAGAACAGATTTTGAGTGACCCTCATTCTTCTGGTTGACTTGGATTATTTCTGACTTTGCTCAAGTGTTATTCTCATATTTTTACCTCTCATCATCTTCCAGGCCAAGTTGTATTAACACCATTGTTTGTGCTTCAAAAGTTTTGTTGAATTTTGGGATTTTCTTGGTAACTTTTTTGAGTCCTGCCCTAAAGTATCCAAGCGATGCGTTACATGAATTCAAAGGATTAGGCCTACAAAGCTAAATACCAGAAATTGTTTTAAAGCAAATTGTGTTTGGTTTAAGATTAAAAGTTTGTGTTGATACTCATTCTTGTGCAACTACAGTACATACATATGTTTTCTTCAGTCAATTTTCTACTACGTATGGATTATTTAGTTCATGACGAGATTCTGTTTTGTGTTTTGTTTTCTATCTTGAATGGTGGCTTCTCACAAAATCTCAGAAGCAGCAGGTGCTGATAGGTGTGTCACTTCTCTTTATATATGTTTAGGATGTTGTCTCTCATAGAGTTTTCCCAGTGTTTCGAGCTCAAAGCTATGGGTTTGCTGAAGAGCAAGAACCCTTGCCAGCACAAGGCTGGCTGAACCTAGATATAGTGGAATGGCTCGTATCTGGCATCTTCTTATAATAGTCCAAAGTCCTATCTTTGCCCCATCCTTTCGTGAATCTAATGTATTGTCTTCATTCTTCTCGAGCCTTCGGACATACCCAAACTAGCAAAGTTTTGGTCTGTTTATTATTGTGACTACTCTAGACGTATCTCAGCACTTTGATGTGTATTTTGTCCTACTTGCTTTTTTCTGCTTCCTCAAGACCCACACTTCTGCACTGTAAGTCAAGATGGCTCATGCTTTTCTCGAACCTTCTCCCTCTTAAAATCTCTCGTTCATACAAGGTCCCATTTTTTTTATGATTGCACGTGTTCTTGTTACTTGTTTTGTGTATAATCTCTTCACCAGCTTTTGTACATCACTTGCATTTTTTACACATCCACTTTAGTCTCAATTTTCCGCTCTGCCAAACAACTTCCTAGTTCTTCCTTATCTGACCCTCTATGGACTTTGCTAATATAACCATGCAGATGTTACGTCCAAGTTTTCATATTGACACTTTTCTGACTCATGGCATCCAGAGTTGCATGGGACAGAGGTTTGACTCCTGTCGTTGATTCATTGTGAAACAATAGATCGTTGGGTGAGGACTCTGTTGTTTGTACAGTCCATACTGATGTGCCTCAGAAATATGTTTGCCAGCTGTTTGAATTCTTCATTACAAATACCGTGTCCCTCTGTAGCAGACGCTTAACCAGTCATCATTATCGCTGTTGACAATTATTGGTTTTCATCATATCTGTGGGTCTAATACTGTCAAAGTTACTGATATTTCCTCAAGAACATCTCTTGCTATCCCAAGTAGATCTGGACTTTGCATTAATCCTTGTTGTATACCTGCTGGCATTGCCAAATGGTGATAGTGCATTGCTGTTTGACATTATACATTTTCAGGAGAAACTTTTACACTGTATGTTGCTTCCACAGCACACTGCATTTACCTTTTGTAAAACACTCGCCATCCTCCTCCTACGATCAAGTCTGGAACATCATTTAATTCTTCTTTAACTTGATGCCTCTGAAGCTTCTGCATTTCAAGATCTCATATCCCCTTCTGTAGCTGTGAATGACTAACTAAATAGCTTCTGTTAAGTGCCAGATGTCTAAATCACCTCTACTGTATGTTGTACCTTGACATTTAGTCATTCTGCGGATGATTCACCGCAACAGTTGTCGCGTAGAAGTCCCATCACCTTGTCCTCCTTCCAGACCTAATTTCTGGTTGTAGGACATACTTCGTGTCCTCTCAGAAGTGTCTACAATATTTAAGCCCTCTACTTGAGGTATTTGTACCATGCAAGGTGTTAGAGGCAACCTAATATCATTTCTTGCATACTGTTTCCAGTCCCTGACTCTGGTTTGTTGTGCCTACACCTCTGTTTGGTCCTCCCTGACATTCAGACTGCCATGCAGTTTTCTCTTACCGCTGCTCAGTGCTCTTCTGATGTCTCAGTTTAATTGTTCCCGTACCTCTCACCTGTTTGAATGCTTTCATCTGTTTTCACGCCTCTGAACTCCTTATGGTTTAACGTGCACACTCTGTCCACCACCTGTGCTCTTCGTGTTACGTATTCCTGTCTCTCTCTGCCTGCTATTCCTTCTGGTTTACAAAACTCTACTTGAACCCAGTTTATCTACTGTCAACGTCCATTCAGTATCCAGTTGTATTTGCTGTGTGGTTCTTGTTTAGCGTCTTCGTATTTTTGTACCATGCTCCCTTTAAATTCTCTTTTGTTTTTCTCCTTAACTTTTGTCTTTTGTATTTGAAACGACCTGCTGTTCTAATCGTGGGATTTGACAGTGTGGTGTGGTTGCGAGTTCAAGTCTCATTCATGCCTTGGTAGATTTCGGTGGCAGCTTGGCCTGTCTTTGTGACCCAGGAATGTTGGGGAAAGGGCCTACCTGCTGAGTTGTCCACAACTACTGCCTGGTTTCCCCAGGCCCTCTTCGTTTGGTCACTGAGACATCGCACAGCTGTGTAATACCTGTTCCTTACCTCTGCTGTTTGTTATCAACCCTTAAACCAGGCAGTCTCTTGAGATTCTTCAGCGTCAAGATGTAGAGTGCATGGCTGCACGTCTGAACACTTTCATTCAGGTTTCCTTTTTTGAGATGATGTGTTCATGGACACAATATCTTCGTCCTTGTTTCCCAGTTTCCTCTGGCTAGTCTGCTCAGCCTTCTGTCTAATTCATGGGTATTTGTATGGTGTTTCACTTGTGACTTCCAGTTCATGTCAAGAAAGTGTTTATCCTTTGTATCCCACTTACAAGCATTTGTTGTCATAACTTGAATTAGTACTTGATATGAATCCAGCTTTGAATAACCTGATGTTTTCTGTGGTGAATGGTAGCTTTTCACAGGATCTTGAAAGAAGCGAGTACAGATAGGTGTGTCACTGCTGTTGATATATTATGTTTAGGTTATTTCTGCTTGTAACTTTATCTAGATGTGTCGAGTCCAGAGGCTCCTGTGTTGCATCTATGTCTGGTCTTGATTATAATTTTGTCCCTTCCATTGCAGTATGCGATGCATTGTTCTTGTGGTGTAGGATTTCCATTTCCCTCATGAGTTATTCCATTCCTTTTTCATGTGGTCATTCTCCTCAAACATTAGAACGTTCTCAAACCAGCAAAGTCTTGGCTTATTTACTTTGCGCTGTGTTAAGGTTTTAGATCTAACTTTGTATGACATCTTGCATACTGTTTCCAACCTTGTTGGTTTATTCGTGTCTACGCCTTTATTTTGGTAAGCCCAGTGTCCAGACTGCCATACAGTTTTCTCATTGCTGAGGACTTTCTCTGCTCAGTGCTCTTTGATGTCTGGGATTAATGATCTAACCTTGTACCTCTCACCTGTTTGAATGCCTTCATTTGTTTTCATGTCTTTAAACGCTTTTGGTTTGACATCACCCTCTGCCCACGACCTGTGCTCTCCATGTTACGTATTTCTGCCTGCTATTCCTTCTGGTTTACAAAACTCTACTTTAACCCAGTTTATCTACTGTCAACGTCCATTCAGTATCCATTTGTATTTGCTGTGTGGTTCTTGTTTAGCTGCTTCATATTATTGGACCATTCCCCCTTAAAATTCACTCTTGTTTTTCTCCTTAACTTTTGTCTTTTGTATTTGAAATGATCTGTCTGTTGTTGTAATCATGGTAGCTGTGTGGCATTACGTGGATTTGACAGTGTGGTGTGGTTGCGAGTTCAAGTGCCATTCATGTCTTGCTTGATTTCAATGGCAGTTTGAACTATCTTTGTGTCCAAGGGATGTTGGGGAACAGGCTTAGCTGCTGAGATGTCTGCAACCACTGCTTTGTTCCCCTAGGCTATATTTGTATGTGTTAGGTCACCGAGATATTTTGGGGCTGTGTAATGACCTATTCCTTACCTCTGCTCTTTGTTATTGACCCTTAAACCAGGCCCTCTCTTGAGATTCTTCAAGAGAGTGCATGGTTTTAATGGTCGATGACGAACAGCAAACGTCAAGGTGTATTCTTTATGGCTGCATGTCCCAACACCTTAGCTCAGTATTCCTTTCTGGGGACAAAGTGTCCTTGTTTCTAGATGTCCTTTGGCTAGTCTGCCCAGCCTTCTCTTCAAGTCATTGGTAATTCTTGATTTGTACAGTACTTGTGTAACTGTTCATATAAGGAAAACTTTTATCCTTTTCATTGTACAGTGCAGTATCCAATTTACAAGCGTTTGTTGTTATAACATGAATTATTTCCTGATAGTAATTCCAACTTTGGGTAACTTGGTGCTTTCATACCAAAGGTTTGTCTTATGACACTCTCAGTGTCACTCCAGTGTCTCAAGATTGAAGTTTCTCTCACGTTCCCCAGTCTGTCTTGTTTATTGTGCCTCCCATTTTTCGTACTTCCTTTGTTTCTTGCACTCCATTTTGATTTTGTCTTCTGCGACCACTCGCCTTTCATTGACTGTACTTATTGGAAACCCTTTTTCAGGTGTTCTTAACTTTGATAGCTACGATTGTGTATAATACAGCACTCATACTTCCCTCTCTAGCTAAGAAGGTGTCTTATGTCGGTGGGTATTTAGTGTAGTATACATCAGTTTGGTAAAAAAATCATGCAGGTACTGGTAAAAGAAGATTGTGTGTGGTACAGGAAAAGGTGTCTTTCCATGCTGTCTGCAAAAGCCACCATTAAATGGAAAGATGACATTGGATATGCATTGTTCCACTATTGAGTAAGCATTCGAAAAGCCTCGAATGGGTGAATAATCTTTTGAATAGTGAAATGGTTTACATACTGCCTAATTACCACTGTATATTGGGATACAGAACTTGGTCTTTCCATCTTGTTAACAGTGAAGGCTGTTATAAAATAACAGGGTTTTATCTGATATTTCCACTTGTAAACAAACCTTTAGATTTTACAGTGCCACCTTTTGCCTGTCTTTAGTGATTTCCAAATGAGACCTCCATAGTGGCTAACTAACTGGGGTTCTTAATTTTGTGCAGTTGTTTGTGTGTGCTTTTTGTAACCACCACTGCACTGACACAGGTGGTTACAGCTGTAACTTGTTCATGGTTGTGCTTTTCAATTCTCTGCTTGTGCAGTGCTTTCTCATGTTCTTCGACATTGTAACCCAGTGCATTCCTTGTACTGTCTTTGTATCTTTTATTTATGAATTCCCTGCTTTTGCAGTACTTTCTCATGTTCTTAAACTTTAGACATTGTAACCTGATGCATTGCTTGTACTTCCAGTTGATTTTTGCGTCTAAATGTCCATTTTTAGTCAAGTGACACATGCAGCATAACTTCTCTTTACTCAGAGGAGCAGTGTATCCCACAATGCCTGCTTCTCATGTTTTGGAAATTGGGTGCCTATATTTTATGGTACCTTTATTTTGTAGCCTTTCCCAGTGCTGTAGGAAGAGAGGAACAGTCTAAGCTGAACAAGGTTAGAGTTCCTGCAAATGATTTAGGGACCTTACTGGAGGATCTTGCCAGTGTTCTTGTCGCACATTGTGAACTTTGTCCTGTAGAAGAGTCAAATGCTTTAGGACTTTTCTACCTGAGAATCTTGTTGCAGTTCTCTCAGACATCAACAGCCAGCAACGGTTAGGACTTTCCTGTAGACCACTCAAGCTAGGCTTCTCTGTAGTCCATGTCCCCCAGTCTAGGAATGTTGTGAACTGGGTAGGCACTGCATTTTATCATCCCATGGACCTTTTAAACATTTGGGCAATTGTGGAAATGTTATGTCTTCACTTGCAAAGATATACACTACCTAAACCAGCGGCAAGACTTTCCTGGTCTGTTAGCTTCTGTCTGTCATCATGAACACTCCTGGTTGTTGGGAACTTGAATGGTTCCAAGACTGTTTTGTGTCTGTTTTACTGAAAAGTTTTTGCAAAATAATTGAGACTTTCAGTAGCCTTCTGGTTAGTTTAGCTAATAGGCTGTTTGTGAACAGTGTTGTCTTATAGTTCCAGGCTTCATTCCAGCTATCCTTTCTTATAATGGACCCTGTTTTTAATTTTACCTTTGCACCACCCAGTACTGTGAAGCAACATTCCTGATTTTGACTGCTAGTGCTGCAAGTCCCTCCCAGTAACAGTATGCCCAATCCTTGAGTGCGAGTTCTCGTACCCAGGGATGTGGTGGCATGTACACCTTGAATACAATGCTATTGACTGCATATTGTACAAGATTATACAACAGTCTTTGTCAGTATGTGTCCTTAATGTAAAAAGACAACTGCTAGTTTTGACAGATTTTTAGCAGAATACTTTGGGGCGTAGAAGCCAAGTTCTAAGGACAGGACTTTTGTTGATTACTTGGATGTAATATATATCCACTTCCTGCTTCTCTCAGCATCAATAGCATTGCATTTGATGTATCCAAGGCCAGAAATAAAGTATTTCCTTTGCATTTGACTGCAAACATTGCATCTGGCAATCCTTGACTGTTGAATGTTGCAAAGGAACTACGTAGTGATTTGTAATGCTATGTAACATAATTTCCTACATCAGGTCATTTGGTTGACCATGGATCGAGAAGTGTTCTCCAGTTTGGATGACAAGAGCAGCAAGAACCCTTTTCATTGGGATTAAGTGGCTTGAATTGGGAGTTTGTGGTTGTCCAGCCATGGTAATAGTATTTCATTGTGTTAAGAGGTTCCCTGCTTGGCTGGTTTAGATAAGCTTCAGAAATGAACTTTATATTATTGTTCTTACGGCCCTTGCTTTTGGATAATGCTTGCTGCTTGCAGCTTTTGATCTACTTTTCTTTCTGTATTTCCTTTTACCTTCTCTTGCTTCTTCCTAATGAAGAAATTTTTTGGAACCTTGGATTCCAAGTCAATGGCCCCTTTGGTGGGCTTGATCCATATGAATAGGTTTCATCTTCTGAATAATAATAATATTAATTATGGTTTATTTACTGCTTTCCATCATGGGTTCTAAATTGTTTAGAACACGTAATTGTATTCTGTTGGAGTGACTACTCGAGTTGGTACCCTTTTGCCTTCTTGCATAAGCACTGGCAATAGCTGATGAGCAATAACGATAGCAATCAAATTCTCACTTTCCAGTGTTTACCTGGGGATGTGGAGGTCTGTGCTGAATGGAGGAATCTGTTTTGTACAGCATCTACTTTATAGTAGGACCAACGCTTTTGACTTTTCCATAGGGCCTGAGACTCCTTGCCCTAGGATGGCCATGGACCAGGACTCTGTCTCTCCTAACTCCTTACATCAAAGGATTGCTTTATCCTCTTGATTCTTGCCTTAAAGAATCCTTACAGGATATTCAATCACCCCCATTTTCATTTCTGATTGTAGCAACAGTGATTTAACACTGATTTGCAGCTTCAGGTGGTAACCAGTATTGTTAAATGGTGGTTCTTCCTATAACCAGAATGATTGTTGTTCTTATAACCAGTATTTTTAAAGCATGATTGGTCTTCCTGTTGTTGCTTCTAGAGCTTGACACTCCTAGGAGTTCTAGATAACTTTTCTAAAACTTCGAGACTAATAGAACTTCCAGTTAATTTTTTCCTAGAACACTTCTAAAAGTTCTAGATAACTTTTTTAAAACTTCGAGACATCTAGAAGTTTCAGGTGAATTTTTTTCTAGAGCTTGACACTTCTAGAAGTTCTTGATAACTTTTCTAAAACTTCGAGGCTTTAGAAGTTTCAGGTGAATTTTTTCTAGAGTCTGACACTTCTAGAAGTTCTAGATAACTTTTCTAGAACTTCAAGACTTCTAGAAGTTCCAGGTATATTTTTTCTAGAGTTTGACACTTCTAGAAGTTCTAGATAAATTTTCTAGAACTTCAAGACTTCTAGAAGTTCCAGGTATATTTTTTCTAGAGCTTGACACTTCTAGAAGTTCTAGATAACTTTTCTAAAAATTCAAGACTTCTAGAAGTTCCAGGTGAATTTTTTAGAGCTTGACACTTCTAGAAGTTCTAGGTGAAATTTTTTAGAGCTTGACATTTCTATAAGTTCTAGATAACTTCTCTAAAACTTCGAACTTCTAGAAGTTCCAGGTGAAATTTTTCTAGAGCTTGGCACTTCTAGAAGTTCTAGATAACTTTTCTAAAACTTCGAGATTTGTAGAAGTTCCAGGTGAATTTTTTATAGAGTCTGACACTTCTAGAAGTTCTAGATAACTTTTCTAAAACTTCGAGATTTCTAGAAGTTCCAGGTATATTTTTCCTAGAGCTTGACACTCCTAGAATTTCCAGATAACTTTTCTAACATTTCGAGACTTATAGAAGTTCCAGGTATATATTTTATAGAGCTTGACACTTCTAGAAGTTCTTGATAACTTTTCTAACACTTCGAGACTTCTAGAGATTTCAGGTGAATTTTTTTCTAGAGCTTGACACTTCTGGAAGTTTTTGATAACATTTCTAAATCTTCGAGACTTCTAGAAGTTCCAGGTGAATTTCTTCTAGAGGTTGACACTTCTAGAAGCTCTAGATAACGTTTCTAGAACTTTGAGACTTTTAGAAGTTCCAGGCAAATTTTTTCTAGAGCTTGACACTTCTAGAAGTTCTAGATAGCTTTTCTAAAAGTTTGAGACTTCTAGAAATTCCAGGTGATTTTTTTCCTAGAACTTAATACTTCTAGAAATTCCAGATAGCTTTTCTAGAACTTCGAGACTTCTGGAAGTTGCAGATAAATTTTTTTTGAGTGCTTGGCATTTCTAGAAGTTTTAGATAACGTTTCAAAACTTCGAGACTTCTAGAAGTTGTAGATAACTTTTGTGATACTTTAAGACTTCTAGAAGTTCCAGGTGAATTTTTTAAAGCTTGACACTTCTAGACGTTCTAGATAACTTTTCTAACACTTCAAGACTTTTAGAAGTTGTATGTGACTTTTTCTAGAGCTGGGAGACTTCTAGAAGTTCTAGATGACTTTTCTAAAACTTTACTTTTCCTGCTAGTTTCTCCAGAAGGAACTGACACTGTACTATGTCTATAAACATTGGAGCTTTATTATAGAACTAGACTTTTTGAGCTGTATGCTAGATCTAGATAACTTCTAGAACTTTGATCCTTCTAGTAGTTCTTTGCTAGATCCTCTAGAAGGAAATGGCACAGTACTCTGTTGCTATCTAGAACTGTTCTAGTTTTTGTACTTTGCCAGAGGGTTTAGGCCAAATATATTGACTCCAATCAGATACTTTGTCTCGTTAAGAATCTGTTCACACTCCCTGGTGGCCATTTGCTGGTCCTAGTTTGACCCTGTAGCCTAAATTTCATAGGTTAATCTATTCTTGAGGCCCATGTGGTGGTCCTAGTTTGACCCTGTGGGCTAAATTTAATAGATTTCGTCTTAGAGGCCCCTATGGTGGCCATAGTTTGACCCTTTGTGGCCCTATGACTTAAATTTGATCATTTCTTCGATCTTCAGACCCATTTAATGGTACTAGTTTGACCCTTTGTGGCCTTATGGTCATCTAAAATCTAGATGACCATATGGCGGTCCTAGTTCGGCCCTTAAAGATGTATCTATTCGAATAACACTTTTTCCTTTTTCTTATAAGGAATTTGTGAGAGTTCCAATCTCGAGGTCATTTGGAAATCAGGAACTGATTTGCTTGGCTGCATAAGGCTGACAAAAATGGTGTTTGTAAAGCTGAAAGGTTTGTGGGATTTGGAAACATGGTTCTCTCTCTCTCTCTCTCTCTCTCTCTCTCTCTCTCTCTCTCTCTCTCTCTCTCTCTCTCTCTCTCTCTCTCTCCAATCACGAGTTGCAACTTCAATCAAAGAATAAGAGAAAAAATAGGGGTACCATGTTCAAAGGCCTGTGGTAAAGATAAGCCATTTTTAAAGTATGGCTAAGAAAAAGTTAGTTTTATTCAAGCCTTTTAAAGGCTATAAAAGGCTTGGTGTATAACTTGGTAAGACTTTAAAAGCCTTTTGTTCGGGCCTTAATATAAGCCTTATTCACTAGAGAAACAAGGATTTTAGTATGGGTCAAACCAAAAAGGTATTTTGGACCATATACAGGGTATAGACTGTCTAAGTAAAGCCTTTAAAAGGCTTCCCTAAAACGTACGATTGTAAGTAAAAATGGCCTTTAAACCCCACCCAAAACCTATGAATATTATGCGTAGTTAAGACCTTTTAAAACAATACTAGGCCGAGTTAATGCCTTTTAAAACTAAAACTTAGGAATATATAGAAAATGGGCTTAAAAAGCTCTGTGATAAGAGATCGCTTAAACCAAAAACGTCTCAAAGAAAACGGTTCTAACGACGTCATTGGTAGTATGAGTGACGTATCAAGTCGCTAAGGTCGTCACGGTACTGGTAACGTCATAAGATAGCTTAAACAAAAAAAAGTATGTAAACGATGGCGTCATTGGTAGTATGAGTGACGCACCAAGTTGCTAAGGTCACGACTAATGACGTCATAATTGTAATAAGCAAAACATTAAGTATAGCTGTAAGTCAATGCCATGACGTCATCATTGTAATACAGTGTATAATGAAATTAAAAATAAAATCCTCGAAGTGTCCGTAAAGTCTTTTATTTTGATCCACGAGAATTTTTATAATTAGGGAAGGTTAATTATGTTAATGATAAAAATCAAATATTTTTTTTTTAGCCCTCGAAGCCGCCACTGCAGTGCTCCAGGAGGGAGTAACATGTCCTCAGCCAGAGGTAATATGAGGTCAGGTCAGGTCAGTCATCAGCAACTGAAACCGACTCGAAAGAGGACTGATTGTTTCCAAGCTGACATCAGCTGACTTTGGCCGAGATGGGAATATATGAAGCCTCGTGCACTCGTATTTTCCAAGATGGCGTCGGCCATTTTCTATGTCCCTGAGAGAATGTTTAGACTTAAAATGCCTTCTAAGATGTCGGGACAGGGAGCCCAATGAGGGTGGGGGGTATGGGGTTATACCCACCGAGACTTTGACCTAAAGCTTACGTTCGACTGTCATGGCTAACGTCTAACTTGGCAGAGAAAGTCTTCATGAAACATGGCGTGAAAAATCCACGTAGAAATGTAAAGCCAGAATTTCGTCCAATCGTCTCTCTCTCTCTGTCTCTCTCCCACTCTTTCTCTCTAACTCTCTCTCAAAACTCTTCGGGTTTAAAACCTAAATTCTGACACTTACGTGATTTTGCGTGATATTACGAGACTTCACGACTCTCTCTTTCTCTCTCTCTCTCTCGCTCTCTTTCTCTCCCTCTCTCTCTCTCTCTCTCTCGCTCTCTTTCTCTCTCGCTCACGTCTTCGTATAGAGAATGGGTCTCTTACTTATGCATCAGACCTCATAGAAAACGAAGGGACAAGCAGCGAAAGAGACGGTGACTACGATAAATATATTCTCGAGTGTCTCAGCCATTTTGATACCCACTTAGCACCAGACAATTCTTTATTTAGAGCCGTAAAGAGTAATTTACTTGTAAATATTGATAAATAAGGTTATTTAATAACTATTTTAGATGATATTTATATATAAAACTTTCGTAATTTTCTTTAAATAAGGATTTTACTAAAATAACTTTGTAAATTTCCAAGGTCTCTCACAGCCTATTCTCCGACATCTTTCGGCGTTTTGCCGTCAATTTTGACGTCAAAATATCAATATTTTTTGGCAAGATTGGGGTTTTAACATGTTCATAATCGTGATATGAACACGAGACTTCAATTTTGCAATAAACATTGACAAATTGACGTCAAAATACCAAAACACGTCAGAAAATAAGCTCTGTGATAGACGAAGAAATGTTCTATAGTAGTGATTTCAAAATTCTTCGATTATTTTTCGAATGATTCCGATTTAGTTGAAGTTTTTAAGACTGAAATTGGCAATTTTTGCTTAGTATTTTTATCATTTGATTTCGTTTTTTTTAAATAGCTTTTCCTGGCCGATTTATTCCTTATAAATTCGGTGATATAATACGCTTAATTATAACTTGTAAAACACCAATCTCCATTATTAGAGGGGCTTATTTTTAACCAGATAAATCATTAATTAATTTCAGTTGTAACTGCAATTATTTACCTATTTTTACAGCATTTTTTGGCCGATTGGTTTCAGTGTTTCTTCAAAATCACATTTTTTACTTATGTTACGTTATTTTTTATATTGTAATTAACAACATTGGCTGCATTTTAAATTATTTTAGCTAAATTTTAGGCCTACCTTATCAACATCACTTGCACCAAAATGGTTATCTATTCATAACTAATTTTCTGTGACTCTAAATTGAATTTATTAACTCGAAACTCTTACAAGTTATATAAGTTTAATTTGGTGCTATTTTCAGTTTACATGATATTTTCATCCACAAGATTAATTTGCAAAGTCTGGAATATTAATTTATACCTTCAGACGTCTTTCTAGCAAGAGAATTTTACAGGAATTTCACGAAGAAACCAAACAAAAGCTCATTAACTTTATTTCAATTCTAAAAACTATTTTCAGTTAAAACTATATTCCTTCAATGCACAAATCAACAAGAGTCATCCTCCAGTCTCTTGCTGCAACAAAAGCACTTAATTACACCAAGACACACACCGTCCCCCAAAAGCAGACAAGTGACCCAAACCCCTTCAGGTGGAACAAGCGCGCCTTGAGGCACCCCACCACTTCATCTTATAGGCCAAATGCCACCATTCAGTGTAAGTGATTGAGTCAGGTAAATGGGAGGAGACGTGCAAAGCTAATGTCCTCCTGCCCTGAGTTCTTCCTCCCCCAGCAGGACAGCAGGTCGGACTAACGTCAGCCTTCACCCTACACGTGGACCACCAGGCCAGTTTAGGTTCCGTGTGATACACCTTGCAAGAATCCACCCCATTGCCAGTAATTAGGGTTATGTATAGGCCTAATTAAACTAGTAACTGACATGTAATTCGATAAAATCCCAACTAATTTTGCCACATTGACAGGTAATTAGAGAGAAGCAACCTCTTTAAAAGATAATTAGGTAATTAGGGAGAAATATGCATCCCACTGCCACTAATTAGGGATATGAATAGGCCTAACTAACTAGTAATTCTGTAATTATGGAGAAACCAATGATTAACAGCTAATTTGGCAGAAAAAAAATTTTTCATTAACATAATTTGGCCAAGAAATCTTCCTCTTTAACAGGTAATTATGTAATCAGGAAGAGATGTTCATCCCATTTCCTCGTAATTAGGGGATAATCTGCTTCATTCACACGTAATTATGGAGCAAAAATATACCTCATATACAGGTAATTATGGAGGAATGTCCAGCACCTGATTGGTATATTGATTTGGGCTTTTTGAAGTTAGGATTTCTTCCCAAATTCTTTCAGCTTCCAGCTTTAACAAGACTATGAAGAGCAATTTTGTACTGTTCACAGGAACAAGTCTGCAACAGACTATGAATAGCCATTTCATTTTGCTTACAAAACACAAGACTATCAAGATAATATCTCTTTGTTATACTTATCAAAATAGGGCCACATGACTAAAATTTGCCCACAAGTGAAAACTGCTGTACTGACCATAAAATGTGGAATTTCATGTTACAAAAACTGGCCTTCACATACTCTCTACAGTAAGATTACAAGACACAAAACACTGTAGTTTCGTACTGATCACCTATAAAGGAGTACAGAATTATAAATATTTTTCATATTAATCATTTTGATGGTGTCAACATTCCTGCTGTCATGCCCAACTAGTACAAGTTAGGAAAAACTTCATGGGAAGTTTAATACTCTTAATTTAGACATTATACCTCAAAACTTCCCTTTAAAGAGCTAATGTCAATTTACGTTTCAATATCTTTATATTTTTGGTCAGTTTTTAGGATACTCTAAATCTTGGCCTTTCATCTCACTACTTTAGGTAAAAGCCTCGATCCAACTCACACTTTCTGGGCATAGAAATACAAAGCTGTGACTCTTTTTTGGTAAAACAACTCGACAAAACTCATCTAGGCAAAAAAATAGACCAAACTGTGACTCTTTTCTAGGCAAAACCTAGACAAAACCCTCTCATTTTGGGCAAAAATTAGACTAAACTGTGATACTTACTAAGCAAAAAATGAAGAACTAACACAAGACAAAAAACACTTTCAACTACTAACTCTTTTTAGGTAAAAACTATCTAAAACTGAGACACTTTCTATGCAAAAATTCTTCCCCAAAGATACACTTTTTAAGCAGAATCTCTCCCAAACAACTTTTCTATGGAAAAAAAAAAAAAAAAAATCCCAGAACTGACGCTTTTTGGGAAAAATTATCACACACTTTCAGCCTTCTAAGCCAAAAAACTCAAGGACTAACAGACTTCCTGGTCATAAAAGTCACAGGACTAAAGATATTTCAACCCAGTGACTATTGAATCCTATAAATACATCCAAAACAAAAAAGGCATTCTAAGCAAAAACTCCCCCAAACAAGATTTCTTAGCAGAAACAAACCACAAACTACCAAAAAATACCTAACTTTAAGGGTCTCTAACACTTTCTAAAATTCAACCAACAGATTTTCTAACAAAGGAAATTCTAAACCAACAGACTTTCTAACCAAAGAAAAAAAAAAAGAAAAAAATTTTTCTGGCAAAAATAGTAACTAAGAGACCTCCAGGTCACACATTGAGACTTTGTAGCCCAAAAAATCACAAAAGGCTAACAGCCTTTTCAGTCAAAAACTCAGACAGATCTTGGAAGCCAAAGCACCAAGACTAATACACACTTCTAAAGGCAACACAAGTACAAATTAAAAGGCTACAAGATTTTTAAAGCATCTCAGTAACATTGTAAATGAATATATATCCCACCTTTTCACAATCATTTCACAGATTATCACAAACCAGCACACTTTCTACACCCTAAAGTAATAGAAACCAACACATCCTGAATGCAAAAAATATATATAAAACAAAGACTTTGAAAGGCAGAGTTATCATGAAGAATCAGACCTAGCTTCCCAGATCAAGACTTTCTACAAGTGAAAGCATCACACAATAACACCCTTTCTAACAGCAAGTGTCAGGAAACACTTCTTCAATGTGAAATACCAAGAAACTTCAAAATAACAGTATACAAAAACTAACTTATATCCTGAAATGTGAAAGTACCACAGACTTAACAGACTTTCTAAAACCACACCTACCTCCAGAAAACGGACTTTCTAAAAGAAAGTCTGAAAAGACCAAAGACATCTTGAATCCCAATTGACCTTGGGCTATTTTTCTGAATCCTGGACTTGTTTCAAACACCATCAAACATATCCTGTGCTATAAAACTTAATATCATGTAATCCAGATTCTACCATTGTGGATCCCACTGTTACTAAATGATTTCTGAAAACCAAACTATGCCGTCATCAAGAAATTGCTAAGTAGCAAATCCACTGTCACCTATAAATTGGCGAGTTGTAAATCCACTGTCACTAGTTTTATAAACTGATAAGTACCACATCCACTGTACCCATCTAACACAAATACCAAGTCCATTGTCTCCAAATAAAATAACATTTGAATACATACACCACCACCATAAACTAATATTGCCCATATTTTATACACTACTATAAAAGACCAAAAAAAATTTAATCATGATGTACCATACCTTTAATAAGCTAGGCATTATTAGACTATCCTGTGGACCAACTCTTTTAACATTACCATACTACAAAACTGTTATCGTAAGCTGACACTTCAAATTCCAAAGTATAGTACTGTGAGGAAGGGTTTGATTAGAACAAAGCACCACCATAGAAAATAAGATGTATTTAATCCCGAACTAATTATCTTCCGTACATTTCTATTCAAAAATGGCAAATTTCCACCTTTACAGTATTATAAAATTCCATACGATCAAAACATTGAAAACCTCTCCACATATCTACTGAAATATAGAAAGTAACATTATAAATTAATTTAAAAACCAGGAAATGTTCTAATCTGCATTAAAACTACTGAAATCTAGAAAGTTAGATTAAATATCAATGTAAGAACCAAGATAATACAGTATTATAAATCAACGTAAGAACCCAAATAAGTTCTAATCTACATCTAATTCTACTGAAATCTAGAGTTATATTATAAATCAATTTAAAAACCAGGATAAGTTCTAATCTACATCATGACCAGTGTCTTAAATCAAGTTACCCAAGATCAAAGTACATGAACTACAAAATCTGTTGATATTCTAGTGACTTCTACAGTTACCCTGACCCAGTAAGACCTGCCAAGACCAATTAGGAGCACTGAAAAAGCTATAAAAGTTATAAATCTAAATACTAACAAAGCAACGAAACAGATCTCGTATCAATTTCTCTCAGCAACAAAATGTTAAAAAAACAATCCTTCCTTTCTCTCTTTAATTCTTCTGCTGAAAACTCTAATGGACAGAGTCAACAAACTATAATAAACCCAAGAAGGCTCTAAAGGTAAATCAGCCTGCAGAGAGAGAAAAGTTCTAGGAAAGGTGATAAATAAAGACATACGATGGAATAAAAAGTAAGACCGATACATCTGAATTCAGATGTCAGCAGAAAGGAAGAATGAATTTGCTCCCTTCTTGAAGATTTGGAGGTCAGAAGATTCAGCAACTGCACTAAGCAAACTATTCCATATTCAGTTGCATCCAAAACAAATCACTTGGAAAATTAAGTACCGTAGTCTTAAACCTGATACTAAAAAATGACAAACTGTTTGCAGCAGTGGCCAGCCTATCGCTGCGAGCAAAAACAGCTACATCAGTTAACAAAGAATGCAGAGGATGTTTGTCGCTGTCATACGTTTCACACAACAAACTAATGAATTCATTCTATATCTATGACACAAGTCAACATTAAGAGTGAGCAAAATAAACTTTACTGATGACAACTCTATCCAAGAATTTGAGATAAGTCAGTATCTGAAGACCACACTTGTAAACAGTGCACCAAACCACCATTATTTAAGCACCTCACATCAGACACATAATTCTCCAATTTAAAGAGCAAACACAAAGCTCTGTCAACCTATACAACACCTTCTTTGTCAACAAACCGTAAGAGGAAACCTGTGAAAATCTGACATCAATTAACAATCACATCAACAAACCGAAGGTTTTTGTAACTTCCGTAAGGAAATGGCAACTAGCTTCTCCACAGCATCTGATTCATCTAAATCTTACCAAGCTTTTAAGGGAATATTTCCCTATCAATAACACCTTCCAACAGAAAGGTAACCAAAAAATGAGGACAGTTTCCTCATCCCATTAAATGACGGGAAAAACATTTGTTCTAAATTCACCTTTTGCATTCAGAAAAGTCTAGATATTACCTCACACTGCCTCAAGACCCAAGAAAGCTTTTTGGCAAGGTATTTGGTGATGTAGTACAATAACCTTTACAATAGATCAAAGGCCACATTCTGTCTTATTGCCTTGTTAGAAACTTGCCAAATGATTCTGTTTAGAAATTTTAGACCAAAGATTTACATATTTCAATCAAAGTTCCTCCAGGATTAACACTCAACTCTTTAATTGTTGTCTAATTACTAACGATGTGACGTACACTTGCAAGATTTCTCGCACTTATTCTAAACATGATCATTGTGGGATTTTATCCCTCCTTTATTTCAAGTACACGAATGAATGTCGGCCCAAGATGCAAGACGTTTGAGCCCCAAGCTGGTACCCCCTTTTGAAAAGACAGTATGCGTCTGAAATACAATTAAAGGTTTTGCTGGACCAAAAGGATAACTCTCTCTACAAGGTCTGACAGACTTACTT
The DNA here is from genome assembly GCA_039081455.1 of Macrobrachium rosenbergii. Taxonomy (NCBI): domain Eukaryota; kingdom Metazoa; phylum Arthropoda; class Malacostraca; order Decapoda; family Palaemonidae; genus Macrobrachium; species Macrobrachium rosenbergii. The sequence continues at coordinate 22,425 of JANJGK010004237.1, read as the reverse complement.
TACACTTCTCAACCTAAATTTTACCTTTATACTTTATAAGACATCTGACAGGATATAAATAATATTCAAAGCTTTAAAATAATCTTGCGAAACTGTTATATGTAAACTAGTCAAAAAAAAAAAACAGCAAAAATGACAGCCTCTAGTCTCAGTGAATGATGCCTTGCAAACTAAAATTTTCCATATTACACCAACAAGTTTACTTATAATTCTCCAGGAAACAGTATTTGATCAAACAGAATCTCATAATTGACTTATAAGTAAAATATGACAACTCATGATAAAAATTGACAAATGAGAATTTTGCTTAGAATTAAGTCAATTTTACACGTACGTATTTCTGACAACTGAAATCACCCTATCAAGAAATGTTTAAGAGTCAATTTTTACACAGCTCTAAGGAAATAATTGTCAGCTACAATTGTCAGTACAATGGTTAACACCTTCGAAAACACATTCGCCATAACCACGTCTTGCTCAATTGTGCCTTTTCTTCTACAAGATCAAATACACTCAACTTCTCTAACAAGACGAGAGAAAATCCTGCACAAAATCTCAAACAAAAACCAAAAACATTGAGTTGTAGATGTTCTCACCTACTCACATACTTTTTTTGGGCAACTGTACATCATATGAAACCAAATTCTGGCTTTAAAAATCTACATGTCTGCTACACCATATCATGAGGACAATACATGCCAAGCTGACATTTGCTTCAAAGAGCAACAACAGTTGAACGTACGTCTAAGGCTCGTCTCGGTGGCAACGGTTAACACAACCCTCGTTGGACCTCCTGTCCGAACATTTTGTTAGACATTTTAAATAAATTCTAAAAATTCTTACACAGGTTCAGAGAACATTTTAAACACATCTTGGAAAATACAAGGATAAGACTGTTCCCATCTCAGCCAAATCAGCTGATGTCAGCTTAGAAAAACAATCAGCCCTTTTGAATCGGTTTCAGTTACTGACAACTGACTTGACCTCATATTACCTCTGGCTGAGGACATATTACTCCCTCCTGAGGCACTGCAGTGCTGACTCCAAGGTGGCCTTTATTTTAAAAAGTCTTTCCAGTTTTACACAATGTATAAATATATGAGGACTTCTGTACTTCAACTTACATCAATTAGTAAAGAGCAGTAATTCACTTCCTTTAATCTGTTCAGGTTTAGAGATGAATGTTTACTGACACTGCTCTAGTTCTCAATAACACATAAAAACATATAAAATGAAACTTGTAACTTAAATCACATTACACAACTCTAACAAATATTTAAAACGAAGACTTTAGAATTCATTTGAAAACTGGGCAAAAAAGGCAAATATCTTTACATTGAAAGATTCAACTTAATTTCATACCCTAACAATCTCAGGTCCACATATGAAAGAGTTTACAATAAGAATTTAAGTGTGAGGGTCTGAAGACTGGGAGAAATAGAGAAAGCACCCTGAAAGTAAGTAAGTAAGTGTGTGTGCATGTGTGTGTGTGTCCGTCTTCAGCAAAGCTTGTCAAATGTTCAAGATCCCTCCAGCAGAGAATATGATATACAAGAAAGCTCCAACAAAGTATGTAAAGTGAAATGATGGTTCAGATAACTACGTAAAGATTCTGACAAAGCACAGAATGTGCGGAACTGCTGTAACAGAGAGAGAGAGAGAGAGAGAGAGAGAGAGAGAGAGAGAGAGAGAGAGAGAGAGAGAGAGATGACAAGTATGTGATAAAAAACTGCTCTTACAGCACAAGAGCTAAAATTCTGGAGGTTCCAAGTTCAGCTGTAAAACTGCCAAGTGTTTCTATGTAACAGCCTTAACAGGAGACTGCAGAAATGCCCTTGAAAGTGTAGAGTGTAATTTCAAGGTCACATGAAGGGAAGTCTGGTGAGAATGGAAGGCTGAGAGATAAAAGCATGGACAATGTCTACATCACCTTAAAAAGATACCTGAAAATGTTGGCCTGTGGGGAAAATTTATAAAGCTATAAATTCCCAAGCTGAGTTTATCAAACCTAGATTGCAACGTCCAAACAGTATACTGTAACTAAGGATACAATGGACATTGTTACAATTCTCTTGATTTTTAGTGCCAATTGAGTTTTTTTTCAATAGTTTTAAACTTTGCTCTGCTGTGCTAAGAAATAACAAAGACACAAAATGACCTTTTGTAGCTAAATGAAAGTCAATACCTGATGTGAGCTGAGCTCAAAGTTGAAATTCAGAAGTCCTTGTACAAATCAATACATACATATTTTGGTATTGCGATAATTTTCCCATTATTCAAATTTTAGTTAACTTTTAACAATAACAGTCAAGTGAATCTTGGTTTCATTAAATTACTGAACTTCAATGGGAATTATATGAAAAGTTACAAAAATATAAAAAAATACCGTAACCTACAGAAAATCTCCATATGTCAAGACACTGTCTACAGTTTAGAAAAATCAACACCTCAGGAATAACAAACATGAATTCCTCAAACAATTCAAGTTAACAGTCACATACGTCTAAAATATATCTTGTTAAAATGTAACTAGAAACATTGCCTAAAATGGTTTAGTCCCTAAGCTGACACGACACTCTTTTACGACTTCATTTCCAATTACTTTTTGAAATTTCACTGTTACTTGAAGTTAACCATACTTTATACAGATTATAGAATCTACTGGTCACTTTTTACCAGATACTTATCTACATAATTATAATAGCCACAATGCCCTCTGAACTTCTTATATTCTTCACACTTTTCTAGGAATCACTTGTCACTACGAAGCATTAGATCTAAATGGAAGATGATGAAGTAATTCTGATGTCCACAGCAGGAGTCGGACCTGCATTTGGAGTATCAGAATGAGGTCACGTTACCTACCTGACAACTGCGGTCAAGTGGATAACATGACCTCATTCTGACACTCTGGATGAGGGTTCAAATCCTGTTACAGACATCAGAATTACGTCACATTCTTCCATTTCGATCTAAGGCTTGGTAGCAACAAGAGTATCCAAAATGTGTGATGACAATGAGAAGCTAAGATTTTGGTTATTATCTTAAAGGCAAGTGTACCTATAATGTTGAAAATCAAATATCTTTCCTTCACTTTCCATAATTTTAATCTCTTCCACCTTGCTGTCCAACTTCTTTAACCTAACCGTGCTCCAATTTACGCCTTTAGTGGAAAAGCAATCCCTTTGTGAGAACCTTACAAGGAAAGAGATATGGAAGACTTGCTTCTCTCAACAATTACTAAGGAATTAAATAGCAACTATCCAATAGCTAAGGAATTAAATAGCAACTATCCAATAGCTAAGGAATTAAATATGAACTATCCAATAGCTAAGGAATTAAATAGCAACTAACCAATAGCTAAGGAATTAAATAGCAACTATCCAATAGCTAAGGAGTCCAACAGAATTCAGCTTTTATAGCAAAAGTCTGAAAAATACTTAGTGCTCTGGTAAAGAAAATGAATTGAATCGTTCCAGAAAGTCTAAGTATCAATGTAACATTAAGATGAACGAACCCTGCTCATAACTGAGAATGCTCATTAATACATATACCACAAACATCTTTGTCAAACAACAATTAAAAGAGCACTTATGAGTTTACTTATTCATATATATAAAAGGTCATTAGTGTATTAAGAATACCTAACTTCCTTTACATCAAATTTCTGAATTTGAGCTTGCTTACAGATTATTTACCTAAAATATGTTTTGCAAAAAAAAAATTACCCCTAAAAGTAACAAATTCAATTCGAGAGCCAAAATCCCCTTGAAAATTAATTTTGAATTTCAATTTACTTATTATTTGAGTTTACATATTCATGTACATAAGAAGACATTGTTAATATTACTTAACTTACTTTAAATTAAAACTGAATGAGAATTTACTTACAGACCATTTACCTAAAATGTTTTAACCATATGACCCTAAAAGTAACAAATTTAATTTGAGTACCAAACTCTCTTTGAAAAAGCATTTTGAATTTCAATTTACTTATTGAATCTTGTGCCTACATTACCAAATTCCCTTAACAGTAACAAAATTTCAGTTTGGACCCTTCACGTTCCAGCAGTGTCTTGAAATATGCAGAGATGCCGTGATTATAAAAATGCCCCTGATAACACAACTCATTAGTACTTGCAGTAAACTTTGAATTAATTTATGCTGAAAATTTTCAATAACTAGTTTAATGTTTAACAAGGTGCATTATTATAATCATGGCAGGCTTTGTACAAAATCACAGAGTATAATTTAATCACATGAAAATAATGACAAGTTCTCCAGAAGTCACCAAATTTCAAAATGTGGAAGCTGTAATGTTCCTCCTGTATTAAGCAAAGCCTGTCATAACCTAAGTCTTAAAAGTTAAAAAGCACCAATGCTTACATAATACTACAGTAATGCAAGAGCTTAGAGCTATCAAAGATTTAACTCTCAAAAGCTCTGATATTCAGCAACTGAAACAATCTGTGGATTAAGGTTACAAAGTATTTGAGAGCTTTGCTTCCAAGTCCCAACTATGGTGGAGGCTAGTTTAACAAAATCTATGTGGTGGTTAACTGAGAAAAAATATCTGGAATCATTTGTACTTTAGCTGAAAATATGACCTGTTCTCCAAAGGCAATACATCACAGGTTTGGTTCCACAAAACTATCCTTAACTACAATGGCTTCCATGAAGATATTTCATAAAATCAACTAGTTCTAACTAATGAATATTTGCCACTGATAATGTAAGAACTTTGGGGAAACTAGTGAAAACAATAAGAATAACCTACTATTACTGCATTACTACCCTAATATTATTCTTCTTGCATCTGAATCAATTTTTTATTTATTTATCTATTTAATCATTTTTATTTTTAATAAGTGGATCTCATCTTTCTGTATTTCAATTTACTTCCTCTCACTTCTTCCTAATGAACACCTTAATATTCCTTGGAAGCTTCAATTTCAAGTCAATGGCCCCTGTAGTGGGCTTGTTCCATATGAATAGGGTTCATCTTCTGAACAATAATAATATAACAACAATAATGATAACAACAATAATAATAATATCCCATGAATTTCACACCCAGGAAAGTATGTATGTATTGAACAATGACCTACTGGATACTGCAAATGAAATCTAAGTGCTACATGAATTTCTAGAAAGTGGTCAATTATCTGACCAGTAACATCAAACTTATTTCATGAAGAACAATTATCCTTAGACATATTAAGCTTACTGATACAAAATAGTCTATGCTTCTACAGCTACCTAATATCTTATCTTACACCGATATATTTATTTCTAACATTATGTACTTATTATTACACTCAGGTGGATGTGTGGAGTAACAAAAATGGACAGAATCTAAAATGAAAGAATAAGTGGAACTACTAAAGTGGTAGAACTATCAAAGAAGGGCCAGGAAAGAAGACTGCAGTGGTATGGCCATGTGGTGAGAAAGGACGAGACATATATAGGGAGGAGAGTGATGCAGATGGAGGTGCCTGCAGGTGGGAGAGAGAGCAAGAGGAAGACTGAAGAAGCTAAGAAGGTGGATGGATGTAGTTAGAGAAGACCTGAGAGACAAACAACTGTCAGAGGACAATGTGTTTGACCAAGTCAGGTGGAGGAAAGTTGTCAGGAACATCGACCCCCACATGGAAGTGGGTAAAGATGCAGAGAAAGAAGAAGAAAAACTATGTACCCTAAAATGTACCAAGCTACTTGAAAGTTGATATTAACACAGCTAAGGAATTCAAGAGAAAACTATGCATCCTGAAACTAACTGAGCTCTTTAATTTCAATATTTAACAGTTATGAATCTTGTGTAAAAAAAAAAGATGCATCCTGAAGCATTGAGCTATTTAACGGCCTTCAAACTCATCTTAGACTCTGGTAAAAATAAAATTATGCATCTTGAAATGCAATGAATTGCTTTCAGCTGATATTAAACTGATAAGAAATTAACATTAATGATGTATGAATCCAAAACAACATTGAGCTAACTGACAGCCAATTTCAAACTGGTAAGAAACTACAAAACTATCTGAAATACACTATAGTACTTGACATATTGAACTCATGAACCTTATGTGAATACGACTAACGGTGTTGCCACATGGCTATTGTTAAACTAATCAGAAAATGAAGTTAAGAATATATATCACGGAATAATGCTTTCTATCCGACAAAGAAATTCAAGCGCAAATAAAATACTGTACTTATTTTCAAATACACAGAACTGAAAGCTGATATTAAAATAAACTATGCACTCTAAAACATTCTGAACTGTATGTTAACTGAAATTAAACTTATAATTAGTCTACATAAATGCTTAATAGGTAATATTAAGCCATGGGAGTTTCAGGTACCTGAATAATACTGAGATGCTGGTTGGCTAAAATTAAATTGGGAAGAAATGAATGTGGAAATTATATAACCTGAAATACTGAACCAGCAACGTTTAAATAAGTCATATGTCCTGAATATAGACTCATACAATTCCTAAGTGAAAATTACAAGCATCAAAGACTGATTTGGGTCACTAACATGTGACCACTAGAGTGCTACAATTGTAGCTTTTCCTGTGTTCTTCTTCTACAGTGGAGATGGAATTCCAAGGCACAATTTGTGTGTGCAAACTTGTCCAGTTTATTCTTGCAGACTGCAATTGCTTTCCTGAAAAGATGAGGAAGAAGTTAATGACATAATGACTTGTGACACTGAAATCTTTAAGGTTACAGGGTCACAAGATAAAAGATAAGAGGGGTACAGATGTGAAACAAGTCTTTAAAAAAGTAACTGAACATTCTATTGCAATGCAAATTTCATTAAGAAAAGTGAAAGGCTCCTTACTGTAAATTTCAATTAGCAAGGTAAAATAAATATATAGTTCTGTATCATAATTAAATATTATCATCATTACTATTTGGGCTTGGCTATAACATCTGTAAGAACACTGCAACATTCTAATGCAGTCTGGTAAAAGCTTTTAGCACTAACATTGTCCCAATATCTCTGACTTGTCTTATATCCTACAAGTACTCTAAGATCTGAGGCACTGACAGTCAATACACTCCAATACCTCTTCTTTAATTCACAATTTCCATTAAATACAGTATCATTATCTTTAATTTCTGCAAAACCAAAACCTCTAAATCCATAACTTGGGCTCCATCTGAACAATTCTCTTTGTCCCACCAAAATGACACACTTCCCCAGACACCTTACGTATGTTAATTAAGAATGTACCTTTGTTAAAGCGCTACAAAACATCTCATGATTATTTTCTTCCAATGTTTGTCCAGGAGCCTCTTAGTGCAAAAACACATGACAAGTTATCCAGTGGGTGTGTAGCTTTTAAAACCTCACTACTGGCATAAATAAGGACAAAAAGACCAAGTTTCTATCCTGTTTGTCCAGATTTGTTGATAAAAATCTCGCAAGGTATAGCAATTATTCCTTCAGAATGTCTTTCAATGCATCTTCGGCAATTTGTTACTTTTGGATAGTTGCATTATCGGTTAAGTGGTTACATAGAGGTACTGAGACTCCTTAAAGAGGTGAATACTTTTCACTTCCTTTACAAAATAACAGTGTACCTACAATGCAACAACTCTTCACTTCAGCTGCTAATGTACAAATTACTTCGTAGTCTCGAAACACTCCACACCCAGACTCAAATTTCCCTCAAAGTCTAACTTTCATTTGCGCTCCTTTACACTTTCCATGAACGTCAAGTGTTTGTACTGTGCAGTACATACATGCCTACTTCAAAGTCTTGATTCTTTTCGTGCTACCGGCCGGGGTTTCACTACAGTTTCCTACCTCTCTACTATTGTATTCATGTTTGTAGAACAAAGTGCAGTCTCTCTTTCATGTGACTAAATACTGTGTTTCAGGATGAAAAAATGTACAGTGCTGTATTCACTTTATATCACACCATACTTAAATAGGGATGAAGAGTACTGTAACCAGTTTACAAACAATTCAACATACAAACAGCTGTCCAGAAAATAACTCGTTTGTAAGTTGGGTCAGGCTGTACTTACCGGTGCATCCACGTTTTGAAGCTATGGGCCATGTGTCCAGCTTCCCTTCTGTCTTAGTATTTCAGTTACATAGAGTGACCTTACGTGCTCAAGAGGTTTTACATGTGGGTCAGTTCCTCAATCTGAAATAAAATGGGGTCCTTCAGTACTGCACGTAAAGGTCTTTTGAACACTTTCCTAAATTGTTCTTATCATTGTGACGTTACATTTAGACAAAAACCTTTCACTTTAATCCTGCACAGTTCATTACTCATGTTTTTGCCAACAGCCTTAAAAACCAGATCTTGAAGTATCTTATTCAAGCTATACTAATACGTCCTTTTTGACTCATGCAAATTTCTATCCAGATATTAATAAAGAAGTGACGAAATGTGGTACTCTGTTACCTCAAGGTTAAAAACTCATAACTACAACACTTAAAAGTAAACTAGAACTTCAAAAATCTTTAGTAGAGAGACAATACTGCCACAGATATCAAAGACTTAAATAAAACTCCCCTTCGCATCATAGGTAATTAAGTAATAAACTAGTCCTGTCTCATTAATCTGGCAATACTGCCTGGAACATTAACCAGTACTATTGTATTCTTAACACTTCAGTATAAAGCTTGGGTAACAATCTGGGTAATGTAAGTTAGATTCAGGCAGTTCCTCTTTGCTATACATAACCCACAAAAAGGGCCTTAGCATCTGGGGGTTCTATAGTAATATTATTCTAACGGTGTGTCACAGGACGTAATATGCAATTGCTTAAACTGGAATGCCTGTAATCGATCATTTATCAAGTCCTAACAATGCTAAATCAAACCCTTAAACCTGTACAAGATAAGCCATCAAGAGGTTATAATTAACTTCAAGATCAATTTTTTTGATCAAAAATAAGTTTAAAAGTTCACAAGCTAATCAATAGCCAAAGAGACACGCTGCATAAGTCTATTAAATCTTTAATATTTAGTTTTTTCATTACAAAAACCCTATCTCATATAAATCATTAGAAAGGTTTCAATTTATGAGGACACTCACAACAGCAGAATGAGGAGACCCTGTTAAGTTTGAATCAAAGTCTGATACTGTAGAGACAAATAACTGTAACGGAGGAAGGAAGCAGCGCGACTCTCTTTGCACGGCCAGCACTGAAAAGCCACTAGACTCTCGACTGTTTCTCTAGTTAGTCTGTGAAGTGGCACTGAGCCAATGTCTCTTGACATTGTAGCTCTAAAGTGTCTCTCATATGGTTGCTAACAAGCCAGGCCTTTGTGGAAGCTGGTCCAGTCCATACGAGCACAAGTGCTTTGGCTGAAATACTGAAAAGCAAAATAACAAAATATTTTGACTTCATCCTTGAAAGCTTTGAGGGTTCTTGCAAAAGATCAGGGTTCATTACCATGATATATTGTCTTCCCTTTCCCAAAGAACTAGACTAGTGAACAATAATTAAATATTAGTTTTTATTATCAAAATCTTCACTTATACTGGATTTAAACCATAAGCTTATTTAGTTTGCTTTGGAAATGAAAAGTGATATGTATGTTCCTTACCATTATTAAGTGACAATTGGCCACATGATTATACTGCTGTAGAAAAATCTCAGCTTCCATCTCCTATATCTTGTATGTGATGCACAGAGACCTGAGGAATGAGAAAGTTATTAGTACTGCAAAGTGTTAGTTGAATCCAATGCAAACCCTAACAGATAGATCAGCAATTATGACTTGGACCAGTGACGGATGGTCTCTTGTTTGTCACTTTTTCATAAGTTGTATTTTAACAGCAGCACCAATATGCAGTAAGTGTGCCGCACTGTCAAACTTCTCAATTCAAAAAGTCCTTTATTCCTCACACCATTGGACTGTGGAACAGTTTCCACGAGGATGTCATACAACTGGAACTTCAGCAGTTCAAGCAAAGATGCAATGCATTACCACCCCAATAAAATTCAATTTGCATTTTAGTATTTTACTTTCATTCTTATTTATCGATTAATTGCCAATTTATCTGCTTTTCTAACAACATCTCTTTCTGTATTTTCCATTACTGTACTTCCTATTCCTTCTTTCAAATGAGCGCCATATTCTTTGAAAGCTGGGATTTCAAGTCCATGGCCCCTGCGGTGGGTTTGTTCTACATGAATAGGGTTCGTCTTTGGAAGAAGAAGAAGAAGAAGAATAATAATAATAATAATAATAATAATAATAATAATAATAATAATAATAATAATAATAATACTGTATTTGGAGGATAAGAATTTTAACAAATAATGCTGCAAGTCTATGGAGTGAAGACCCAAGAGCCTCTATGTGGTCAGGAACATCCAAAAATACCTGTAACACCTCTCCTCCTCAGTGGACTCCTGTACTTATCAGCTACTTTTGATGATTATGTTTCTCTCTGCCAACCATTTTGGCTGTGATAAATCTTCTAATATGTCTCTTAAACTGTCAGTTAAGTGTAATGTACAGGTTAGTTTAAGTTGGGAAGGCCAAGGCCCCCAAAGGTGTTGCTATATACCTAATCCTGTACAGTATCTAGTTAATTGCTCAACTGACCCTGTTGAAAACTCATTTCTGTTTTGGGTTTGAGAAGTAATGCATATGCTATCCTTCCTGCCTTTAGTGGAAGGGTCAATTTTGCTTTGACGTACAGTCCAGTTGGAGCACACCGCAAAGACGTCTAAGAAATTAGTTGCATGGGAGGATAAAATCAGGAAGAAGGGTCATAAAACATGACTGGTTTGCTAACACATGCGTAGGGCCTAATAAGCGAGGTGGGGTGTACAAAGTCATTAATGGAACTGGAGCTGAAATCTAAAATTTAGGCCAGACCCCAAGTGCTGGGACCTATGTAGTCATTCAACGCTGAAAATGAGGGAATAATTGTTTGGAGAGGGTGCAAAGTCAGAGGGAAGAAAGAGAATATGAATGAAGGAATAGTAAAATGATTATTATCATTCTTATTTTGAAAATGAAGCCTTTTCATGTGGAACTAAGCCACAGGGGCCACTGACTTGAAATTCAAGCTTCCAAAAAAAAAAAAAGAAGGTAAAATGAAATACAGAAAGAAGAGATCTCACTTATTAACAAGAAAAATAAATTAACAAATTAATCATTCGATAAAAATGTATTGAAATGCAAGGAAAATAGCATTAGGAATGAAAGGAGTTGCAGCTAAGGGTTGAAGGGACGCTGCAAAGAACCTTAAGTAATGCTTATGGAGCACCATGTGCGGTACCCTGATGCCACTAAAACCCCTACAAGGAAGCATTAACAGGAGTAATGGCGAAAGAGGGTATGTATCCTTTTGCCAATGTGGTGATGCTGTCTTAATGAAAAGTTGGCAGTCTTTGGGTAATACAAGACTCACCCCTCAAAAGCTACAGTGTTCTCCAACTCCTGACTGATTCGCTACAAATGCAGTAATCACGGATCTAAAGACCTACAGGGGCCAAACAATAAGAGTTGTAATTTCAATCAGATAATGGTGGGTTTCCAGCAGTTTATGTTACAATGGTGGCCCACAATACTAGGTGTGCAGTGTGTTATCCAGCTATCAGGAACCTTACTGAACAGCCTCTAATTTTTACTAAAACCCGCTGACTTAGTTCTGTCATTCACTCCTGGTCATTGACTGGAGAAAAACAGATCTGGTTGAGAAAGCATTCCTGCATCATGAATAATCCCAGCCAACAATCCGAGTTCTGAAAAACAGCAGCATATTCCTTGTAAATAGAATACAGAATTTACGCCAAAGACCAAGCACTGGGACCTATGAGGTCATTCGTCGCTGAAGCTGACAGTAAAAAGGTTTGAAAGGTATAACAGCAGGGAAACCTTCGCAGTTGCACTACGAATCAATTGTTAGGAGAGGGTGGCAGGCAAGAAAGCTGGAAAAGGGAGAAAATGAATGGAGGTACAGTAAAAGGAATGAAGGGGTTGCAGCTAGGGGCCGAAGGGACGCTGCAAAGAACCTCAAGTAATGCCTACAGTGCACCTCATGCATTACTGACGCCACTACTCCCCTACAGGGTATTGCTAGTAAAAAGGACATGAAGTAAGGCCTGCGGGAAAGTCCTGAAGTCATGCCAAAGAGACAACATCACAGCATTATTAGAATACGATTTGGATACTCAAGATAATTTTGAACCACCCTCATGGGCAGATAAGAGCCACTCACCATTTACACATACAAGTGAAAATCTTCTGTGGGTTGACAGATGGTCCAACACTTGGCCTTTGTTCTAAACTGCAGTCGACCATAGCACTGGTTGATTGCAGTGTGTGTCCCAAGGTAAACAATTACAGATCTGTAAAAGAAATTCAATTGTTAATTACCTCTAGACAGTGGTTGAGTATTTTATGCACACAAATTCATACTAAACTCATTAACAATGAAAACATTAACCAACTTTTTGTATACCTAAACCTTAAACCCCCCATCTCTTTGTTAGTACACTATAAATTTCCACCATTCCTTTGCGGCTAAGACCACCATCATTCTTACTGCCGTTCTCTTTTCAATCTATGGAAGCTTCGGGGACTGGGTTACCTGTCCTCTGGGCCTTTGCATTCCATTTTCTAAATAATGGACAGAAGTATAACTAATACTAGCAACTACCAGTAATGGCACCATGAATTCAAACCTAACCTATACTACGACACTGAGATTTATACAGTAGTCTTGATGTGGTGAATAAAACCAAGGACGCATATACAGTAGCCTACAATGACAACGGCCTAGCTACGCAATCAGCAAGCCTCTCGTACAGACCCTAGTCTAGGGTACCCTATGGTGCAGACCCTAGTCTAGGGTATGCTATGGTACAGACCCTAGTCTAGGGTACGCTATGGTACAGACCCTAGTCTAGGGTATACTATGGTACAGACCCTAGTCTAGGGTACCCTATGGTACAGACCCTAATCTAGGGTACCCTATGGTACAGACCCTAGTCTAGGGTACCCTATCGTACAGACCCTGCCCAATGGCACCCTTGGATACAGGCCCCAGCCTACGATACCCTTGATTACAGGGCCCAGCCTTGGGTACCCTAAGGTACGTGACCCAGCCTTAAGGTACCTTAACTTGCAGGCCCCACTCTAAGCCTTTTTAGGGTACCTTATGGTACGCTATGAAGGCAACTTGACACTTCCAGGGGGGTTATAACTTACGAGGCCACGTAAGGGAGTACCCCAAGGTGATAAGTCTACCCGACACTTTACAAGTGTTTACGGCACTTTTGACCTATGCTACGTTTCTACGACACTTTAAATTAAGTGTTAATGATTTACGAATGTAATGGACGACACTTACGATCGGTATAAATAAAAAGGGAAGGGAATAACCGCCGAAATACGACGGCGATCATGGGTGAGCGTCAGCCATGTCGACCAACTTTGAGAAAATGCTTCAATAAATTTGTATTTCTATTCGTCAGTTCGTTAAGTGCGACTGATATTACGTTATATATGTAACGAAGGTTCGTTATAGAAGCGAAAACAATAGATCTTAATCGAATAAAGTTTAAAATACGCTGATATTTACCATAAATAAAGAGACGCTTGGGTGAGAGCTTACTCCGCCGGGGAATTGTTTACATTCGGCGGGGAGTGGATTACGCGCCTAAAATAAATAAATAAAAAATAGATTATTTTTTAATATAATCTATGTAATATAATCAAATTATTTTGAATATGACCTTCAATTTATTAATTATCACATTAAAAATTCATAACTAATGTCATATTTATCGTATATTTAAAATTCGTGTGCTTCCAAAAATGAATGACATCGTAACATGAAGAGAAAACATAATCGAATTATTTTCAATCCAAACTTTCATTTAACTGATATGATATTTAATATTCATATTTTACGTCATATTTATCATACATTTTAAAATCTATCTTTCGTAATAGTTTTAGGCTCGTCGTATTTAGGAATTTCACGGGGTCTGCGCCGCTATGGACATCTATTGGGGAATTAAATAACTAAAATAATAAAAAAAATAAAAATCGAACATATTAGGTAACTGGAAACTTTATTAGTTTACGGAAACATTCAATCTTCGATTTTACGTTATATAACAACGAATTTCAACGATTTAATATACGACACAGATTAATAGATCTTTCTTGTTTACTTTGGCCCTCAAGATGATTGTTTGGTTTCGCTAAAATTGCCAAAATTAATCATTTTAAAAACATTGCTAAGCAACTGTCAAACTTAAGGCTTCGTTTAGCATATAACTATAGTCTAAGCTTGAATATTTTAATACATAAATACCCATATTTATTCATGTAATGATATATAAGAAGTATAATCAACTAATGTATTGATCTATATTAAAAAATCACCAATAACGGCGCACTTTACCTAAAACCGAGAATTCTAAAAGGTGTTTTCCTTTGAATGTCTGGTACAACAAACAGCACGACCAATATTGAAACTTGACAGAGATTTTAAATTAAAACACCACGTAGTATTCTATCGCTCAATAAACAGACAATGCACGGACATTTACTGAATTAAATAAGGTATTCAAAACTATTAAGCAATGATAAAGCTAAATTTATTCTCAAATTAGATATTTTTAGGCAAATTTTCTGAAGTCGTCTTGTAAAATATTATCATGACATCATTTACAGGGAAACGGAACTAAGCTTAAATGAATACGTCAGACATAACAAAATGTGTTCAGTTTAGACTGAATCGATATTAAATGGGTATGAAATCACATCTTAATGTAAATAAATGAGTCAGGACCACATTATTTCATGGATTTATGTGAAATAATGGTAGCCTATTACTTGTAGCTGGCAATATTTTCTAGTAATTATGTAGAATATTATCTCTGATTTACAGAGTGCTTCATCAAATTAAACTCTATTCAACTAATTATTTGAATTATTATATAAATCATAACTCTTTGGCTATGAAGGCTACTTAATTAAAGTTATAGAAATTAGTGGGATAATTATACATAAAATAACTAATAGCAACTAATGAAACTCACGTAACTCGAATGCCTTTGATATATGACAATTTGAAGCTAAAACTTTTCAATCTAACCCACAATAAATCTAAAACATACCAAAGTTTCTATATTAAAACTTTAAAAAGTTACGATTCATAATTTTACGGATTTCACCTCATCGCCGTATTTTTATTTTATGCTTCGACCCCTTCTCAAAATTCGTCTGCCACGTGCCTCGTTTGCGAGGCATTCTCAAAAAAGGACTATTTTTCTTGTACATTAAAAAATCAGTAATATGCTTAACATTTTTATCGTCAAACGACATTTATAGAAAATATACTATTTAATACTAGTTTGCAGCAAATAATGTCGTCTTTATTGAAAAATATAATGATTTCTAAGGCTTTCTGCTCTAAGTATTTTGGTAACTCGAACGAAGCAGACGAATTTGCTGGAGATGAACACGAAAATTTACGAAAGATAGGAGATATTTAAACAATGTGATATGAGGAATAGATTTCAAAAACATTCTTGTTTCCTTTGGCCTTGAAGATTATTTTTTAATCTCGTTAAAATTGCCAAAATAAATCAATTTTAAAACATTGCTAAGCAACTCTTGAACTTAAGACTTCGTTTAGCATATAACTATTGTCAAAGCTTAAATATCTTGATATATAAATATCTATATTTATTCATGTAATGATATATACCAAGAATAATAAAATAATATATTGATTTATATTAAAAAATCACCAATAATGACGTATTTTCATCAAAACCGAGAATTCTAAAAGGTGTTTTCATATGAATGTCTGGTAAAATAAACAGCAAGACGAACTTTGAAACTTGACACAGATTTTAAATTAAAACACAATGTATTATTGTGTCAGTCAATAAACAGACAATGCACGGACATTTCTTGAATTAAATGAATTATTCATAAGTACTGAACAATGATAAAGCTCACTTTATCCTCAAATGAGATATTTTTAGGCGAATTTTCTTAAGTCGTCTTGTAAAATATTGTCCAGACATCATTTGCAGGGAAACGAAACTAAAATTAAATGGATTCGTCAGAAATAATAAAATGTATTCAGTTTAAACTGAATCGATATTAAATGTGCATCAAATCATATCTTAATGTAAATAAATGAGTCAGGGCCACATTATTTCATGGATTTACGTGAAATAATGGTATTACTTGTAGCTGGCAATATCTAGTAATTATGTAGAATATTATCTCTGATTTAAAGAGTTGTTTCATCAAATTAAACTCAGATAAATTAATTATTTGAATTACTATATAAATCATAACTCTTTGGCTATAAAGGCTACTTAATTAAAGTTATAGAAATTAGCGGGATAATTATATATAAAATAACTATAAGCAACTAATGCAACTCACGTAACTCGAATGCCTTTGATATATGACAATTTGAAGCTAAAACTTTTCAATCTAACCCACATTAAATCTAAAACATACCAAAGTTTCTACATTAAAATTTGAAAATGTTATGAGTTACAATTTTAAGGATTTCATCTCATCGCCGTATTTTTATTTTATGCTTCTACCCCTTCTCAAAATTCGTCTGCCCCGTGCCTCGTCTGCTGGGCATTCTCAAAAAAGGACTATTGTCTTGTACATTAAAAAATCAGTAATATGCTTCACGTTTTTATCGTCAAACGACATTTATAGAAAATAAACTATTTAATACTAGTTTGCAGTAAATTATGTTGTTTTTATCGAAAATAAAATGATTTCTAAGGCCTTCTGCTCTAAGTGTTTTGGTAACTCGAACAATGCAGACGAATTTGCTGGAGATAAACACGAAAATTTACGAAAGATAGGAGATATTTAAACAATGTGATATGAGGAATAGATTTCAAAAACATCCTTGTTTCCTTTGGCCATGAACATTATTGTTTAATTACGCTAAAATTGCCAAAATAAATTAATTTCAAAACATTGCTAAGCAACTCTTGAACTTAAGACTTCGTTTAGTATATAACTATTGTCAAAGCTTGAATAGTTTGATATATAAATATCTATATTTATTCGTGTAATGATATAGAAGAATAATAAAATAATATATTGATTTATATTAAAAAATCACCAGTAATGACGTATTTTGATCAAAACTGAGAATTCTAAAAGGTGTTTTCACATGAACGTCTGGTAAAATAAACAGCAAGACGAACTTTGAAACTTGACACAGATTTTAAATTAAAACACAATGTATTATTCTGTCAGTCAATAAACAAATAATGCACGGACATTTATTGAATTAAATGAATTATTCATAAGTACTGAGCAATGATAAAGCTCACTTTATCCTCAAATGAGATATTTTTAGGCAAATTTTCTTAAGTTGTCTTGTAAAATATTGTCCTGACATCATTTGCAGGGAAACGAAACTAAAATTAAATGGATTCGTCAGATATAATAAAATGTCTTCAGTTTAGACTGAATCGATATTAAATGTGCATTAAACCATATCTTAATGTAAATAAATGAGTCAGGGCCACATTATGTAAAAGAGTTATGTGAAATAATGGTATACACCATAAAGGGCAATATCTTGTAATTATGTAGAATATTATCTAAGATTTAAAGAATGCTTCATCGAATTAAACTCTGTTCAATTAATTATTTGAATTATTACATAAATCACAATTCATTGGCTATAAAGGCTACTCAGTTAAAGTTACGGGAATTAGCTAGATAATTATACATAAAATAACTAATAGCAACTCATGCAACTCACATAACTCGAATGCCTTTAATATATGACAAATTAAGGCTAAAACTTTTCAGTCTAACCAACAATAAATCTAAAATATACCAAAGTTTCTATATTAAAATTCAAAAAAGTTATGATTTATAATTTTAATAATTTCATCTCATCGTTATATTTTTATTTTACGCTTCGACCCCTTCTCAAAATTCGTCTGCCCTGTGCCTCGCCTGCGGGGCATTCTCAAAAGAGGACTATTGTCTTGGGCATTTAAAAATCAATAATACACTTCACGTTTTTATTATAGAAAGATATTTATATAAAATATGATATTTATCAATAGTTTGTGGCAAAAAATTTCGTTTTTATTGAAAAATAAAACGATTTCTAAGGCTTTCTGCTCTGAGCGTTTTGGTAACTCTAAAAATCAGACGAATTTGCTGGAGAGATGAACACGAAAATTTAAAATTAAAGAAATTCAGGGATTTAAAATGCTCTGTTGGACATAAAACATATGAAACTTCAAGTTTGCAAATATATCCATGTCTGTTTCTGTCTTGTAATTCTGTTCATGTGCGTTGTCTCTCTCTCTCTCTCTCAGTCCATATGGAGGTAGAGACGTTTTTGCTGTATCAAGTAATTACGTCATTCGTTTCTAATATCTTATACATTGCATGAAATTTTTCACTAATAAAAAAAAATTGACACGTGCTGTTAAAAGTAAAAAATAATTTTTTGAGACACACCAGGATTTTCTTACAATTACTCATGTCTACAAAAATAAAAGCATGGAAGGAAAAGCTACAAAAATATAAAAAAATATATTTCTTTTCTTGTAGCATTTCCTTCCATATTTGGGCCCACGCTTTTATTTTTGTAGACGTGATTAATTGTAAGAAAATCCTGGTGTGTCTCAAAAAATCATTTTTTACTTTTTAGTGCGTTTTATTAAAACGCACTAAAAAGTAAAAAATGATTTTTAGTTTTGTTTTGTGCTTTTTAGTTTTGACAGAAATTGTAACCGATTTATGATTGAAGTTAGCGAAATTGGTGTCCGTTTATGGGGGAGGGGGAGGGAAGGGGGAAGAGAGGGAGAAGAGAGGGGGAGTAAGAAGTGAGGGGAAGGGTACGTGGGAGGGAAGGGGGAAGGGATGGACGAGGGAAGGGGAGGGAAGGGAGAGGGGGATGGAAGAGGGGAAGAGGTAGGGGAGAGTGGGAGGGTGGGGGAGGGGAGGAAAACGGAAAGGGGAAAGAGGGAAATGGGTGGAAGAGGAAGGGGAAGGGGAGGGAGAGGGAAGAGGAAGGGAGGGCAAGTGGCAGGGGAGGGGGAAGTGGAGGGGGATGGAAGAGGGAAGGACAGCTAAATTAACAATTGATTGTGTGCTCCAACAGGGGGAGGGGAGGGTGAGGGTAGGGGGATGAGGGAGAAGGGAAGTTGGGAGGGAGGAGGGAAGGGGGCAGTGGGAGGGGGAAGGTATGGGAAGGGGGATGTGGCAGGGGAGGGGGATGGGACGGGGAGGTTTGGGTGAAGTGGGAGGGAGGGGAGGGGAGTGGAGGGGGAGGACACAGCTAAATTAACACTTGATCGTGTGCTCCAAAAGGGGAGGGGGAGGAGAGGGAAAGGAGGGGGGAGATGGAAGAGGGAGGGGGAGGAGAGGGAAAGGAGGGGGAGATGGAAGAGGGAGGGGGATGAGAGGGAAAGGAGGGGGAGGAGAGGGAAAGGAGGGGGAGGAGAGGGAAAGGAGGGGGAGATGGAAGAGGGAGGGGGAGGAGGACATAGCAAAATTAACATTTGATCGCATGCTCCTGAATGGCGAGGGGAAGAGGAAAGGGATGGAAGAGGGAAGGGGAGGAGGAGGACGCAGCTAAATTAACACTTGATCGTATGCTCCGGAAAGGGGAGGGGGAAGTGGGAGGAGAGGGGAAGGGGAGGGGAAGGGGGAAGGGAGGAGGAAGGGGAGGGGAGGAGGACGCAGCTAAATTAACACTTGATCGTATGCTCCGAGAGGGGGGGAAGTGGGAGGAGAGGGGAAGGGGGAGGGGAGGAGGAAGGGGAGGGGATAGAAGAGGGAAGGGGAGGAGGAGGACTCAGCTAAATTAACACTTGATCGTATGCTCCGAGAGGGGGGGAAGTGGGAGGAGAGGGGAAGGGGGAGGGGAGGAGGAAGGGGAGGGGATAGAAGAGGGAAGGGGAGGAGGAGGACTCAGCTAAATTAACACTTGATCGTATGCTCCGAGAGGGGGAGGGGAAGTGGGAGGAGAGGGGAAGGGAATGAGGAAGGGGAGGGGGAGAGGGAAGAGGAGGAGGACGCAGCTAAATTAACACTTGATCGTATGCTCCGGAAGGGGGAGGGGGAAGTTGGAGGAGAGGGGAAGGGGGAGGGGAGGAGGAAGGGGAGGGGAGGAGGAAGGGGAGGGGAGGGAAGAGGAGGGGGAAGTGGGAGGAGAGGGGAAGGGGGAGGGGAGGAGGAAGGGGAGGGGAGGAGGAGGAAGGGGAGGGGAGGAGGAAGGGGGAGGGGAGGGGAGCAGGACACAGTTAAATTAACACTTGATCGTATGCTCCGGAAGGGGGAACTGGGAGGGGAGGAGAAGGGGGAGGGGAGGAGGAAGGGGAGAGGGATGGAAGAGGAGGACAAATTAAAGCTTGATTGCGTACTCTTTAAGGGGGAGGGGGAAGTGGGAGGAGGAAGGGGAAGGGAGGAAGAGTGAAGGGGAAGACACAGCTATAATCAACACTTGATCGTTCGAAAGGGGGAGGGGGCTGGAGGAGGGAAGGGGAGGGGGAGGACACATCTAAATGACTAGACTGTATACTCGAGAAGGGGGAAGGGGATGGGGAGGAGAGGACAAGGAGGGAGATGGAAGAGGGAAGGGGAGGGGAAGACACCTAAATTAACACCTGATGTGTGCTTTTGAAGGTGGAGGGGGAAGGGGGAGGGGGAGGGGATGGGTGTGGGAAGGGGATGGAAGATGTAAGGGGGAGAGGATGGAAGAGGTAAGGGGGACGAAGGGAGCAGGTCGACAATTGAGTTACAAGATTTGAGGACAGACAGACAGACAGACAGACACAGAAATCAAATTAAAGTAAAAATAAAACTGAAAAAAAATTAATAAAAGTATATATATTTTCAGGTCAAAAGCTTCGTACTATTAAAGGCCTATGCCAAGTCTTGAAAAGTATGTCTGTTTGCCTGGGTGGGTGCCATTTCATTTGTCTGTATAACTTGTGTCTGTTTGTCTGTGTATAATCATTATCTCAGTCACGTATATTCCCTATGTAGTAAATGATTCCTTCCAGAAAACCTCAACCTATTTTAGCATTCATTTTTCATACGCTTCGCCCCTTGGAATCTGACTCTATAGGTGTAGGTGGCCTTATGCCAGCAACCTTTATAGGTATAAAAGAGCCTCCCGAAAAGGAAAGAATAAATATGTATAAGAGGAATATAATGGAGTCTAAAGATTCCCATATAAACCTTTTTTTGTAGAAACGATAGCAAAAGTATATTTATGACTCGGTCTAAAGCGAACTAGGAATAGCAAAGCCATAATAAAGCTGATTAAACTTGAGAGAGAGAGAGAGAGAGAGAGAGAGAGAGAGAGAGAGAGAGAGAGAGAGAGAGAGAGAGAGAGAGAGAGAGAGAGAGAGAGAACTTTTTCTTTATTTGAGTATATAATTAAAATTTAACAGTTGAGGGTTCCAGTCTAAATTCGCCGCCATTTATAATTCAAAACATACCTTTGTTTTTCTTTTTATTAAAATAAATGAACTGATTCGGCGAATTCCAGAAGGAATTCCTACTTAATAAGAACAGCGGTGCCTTGGAATATCATGGGAATGGCGGCATTTTACATATTAAAAGAACAAAACTAGTTTGTTCTTTCTCTCAATATTAACAGCGCTAACGAAACTCCCCCAATCTCTCTCTCTCTCTCTCTCTCTCTCTCAGACAAGATTCCCACCTGATTTCGGTTGTTTAATTTTAAATCATCTGAGGTCCACTCCAGGCTCTCTCTCTCTCTCTCTCTCTCTCTCTCTCTCTCTCTCTCTCTCTCTCTCTCTCTCGCGAATGAAACAAAGACAAAATGCTGGCGATAACATAAAAAAAAAGTGTAGGCCTATATTGTGAGGGCAGAAAGTTAGGAGACTGAAATGTATCCCAAGAGATATACGCGGGATGAGGGGTGGGGGGAGGGGGGGAGACTAGTGAACAAGGACGTGCCCCTTGGCAAACACAACACCCCCACCCCCACCTCCGCACCCTACAAAGGTCTCCTGCCCAAACGCAGTACTCGAATTATGAAAAACAAAGCGTGTGGCTAAGTGCTTTCAACAGTCACAAAATCTTGTAATTCATAATAATAATAATAATAATTATTATTATTATTATTATTCAAGTTAATAATAATAATAAAATAATAATAATAATAATGTCTCTGCGTTCGTGGCTGATTTTATCGGTCTAGGCCTATTCCTGCTTTTAACGATATCAGACGATTATAACGTCTGACATCGGCGAGAGAGAGAGAGAGAGAGAGAGAGAGAGAGAGTCAAAACAGATCCCGCTAATCCCCTGCGAAGCTGACTCACGAATAGGCGACAAACAACCTTTCCTACGCCTACCATATTAAAGGTTATTACTTTATATATTCATAAACGTCAACGTAACTAACACATTTGG
>JANJGK010004236.1:0-66670 GCA_039081455.1 Macrobrachium rosenbergii | reverse complement strand
CAAAATGAAAAAATAGAAATATTGAATATAAGTGAAACCTGGTATTCCCAAGAGACTGGTAATGATGACCAGATAAAGGGTTTCCAAACTTATAGATCAGATAGAAAAAATAGAAATCAAGGGGGAACCGCGATATATGGGAGAGATGCCAATCAAGGAAAAATCTGTGAGAAATATAGTAACACAGAATGTGAATTAATAGCGGTAGAATTTGAATCTGAAAAATTAGTGAACATTGTAATATATAGACCCCCTAATACTAAAGAGTTTGACATAATAATTGAAAAATTGGATGAAATATGTAGAAATCACAAGGACTGGACTATACTCCTAACCGGAGACTTTAACTTTCCTTTTGTAGAATGGAAAGAACGAATAGGAGACTGTGGTTGTATTTATACATATAAAAAAGAGAGCAATAGTAGTGCAGAAGATAAGAGGCAATTTGAAAAGCTATTAGATATGCTACTAGAACATAACATTCAGCAAATAAATCACCTACCAACAAGAAAGGATAATATTTTAGACCTAGTATTTGTGAATGAGGTGAACTATGTTAAAGAAATAATAGTATATAACACGAGTATTTCGGACCATAATGTCATAGAACTAACAGTCCGTTCCAGAACACACGAAAACAGAGAAAAGCAAGAGACGAAAAAATGGGAAGGATATGGAAAATACAATTTCTATAGTAAGAATATAAATTGGTCAAAAATAAATGAAGAATTAAACAAAGAATGGGAAAACATATTTGTAAGTGATGATATACAGGTAAATACCGATATATTATATAAAATATTAGAGGAAATAGTGGAAAAATATATACCGAAGAAAAAAAGTAAACATCAGTCACGAATTCCAAGAGACAGAAGGATCTTGTTCCAGAAAATTAGAAAGTGGAAAAAAGCTCTTGCAAAAGAAAAGAATGCATGGAAAGTGATGGAACTAAAAAGTAAGATAGAAAATGCAGAACAAAAGATTATACAATCAAAAGAAAATGAAAAATGGAACCTAGAAGAAATGACACTACAAAATATCAAGCAAAACCCTAAAATTTTTTATTCATATGCAAAAAAGATGAATAAAATATGAGTAGAAACAGGCCCTCTAAGAATTGAAGGGCGATTAACGAATGAAAAAAAGGAAATATGAAACATATTAGCAGAAAGATATAAGAGTGAATTTACACCTAGAATTGACAATGAAGATAATGATACAGAAATAAGAGATGAAAATACTGAATACTTATCAGATATAGATATTACAGAAGCCGATATTGTGCAGGCTATTAATGAAATTAAAAATGGATCAGCAGCAGGACCAGATGGAGTACCTGCCATATTGTTAAAGAAAGTGGTTCATTCAATCACAAAGCTGCTAGAAATATTGTTAAGACAAAGTATAGATACAGGCAAGATTTATGATGAGCATAAATTAGCATATATTACTCCTACTTTCAAAAGTGGTTCAAGACTAGAGGCCAGTAATTATAGGCCTGTGAGTCTGACATCTCATATTATGAAAGTATATGAAAGGGTAATGAAAAAAAATATAATGAAACATTTAATGAAAAATAGATTGTTCAATATAGGACAACATGGTTTTGTACCCGGAAAAAGTACACAAACCCAACTGTTAGTCCACCATGAAAGCATATATAAAAATATGATAAATGAAAAAGATACAGATGTGGTTTACCTAGACTTTGCAAAAGCTTTTGACAAGGTAGATCATAATATATTAGCGAAAAAAATGAGAAAACATAACATTGTTGACAAAGCAGGAAGATGGATAAAAGAATTTTTGCAAAACAGAAAACAGATAGTGATTGCAAACGATGAGAAATCGGATGAAGCTACGGTAATATCCGGTGTACCACAAGGTACGGTGTTAGCTGCATTGCTGTTTGTGATTATGATTGCAGACATAGACAGTAATGTTAAGGACTCAGTAGTAAGAAGTTTTGCAGATGACACAAGAATAAGTAGAGAAATTGCTTGTGATGAAGATAGGAACTTGCTACAAAGAGACAACTCTGATAAATTTGAATCAATGAACTATGGTGATAAAGTAGGAATGCTATATGCATATAAAGGACCTAATAATGAGACAATCACAAACAAGGAAGCAGTTAAAGACCTTGGTGTGATGTTGAATAGGAATATGTTATGCAATGATCAAATAGCAATTCTATTGGCAAAATGCAAAGCAAAAATGGGAATGTTGTTCCGGCACTTCAAAACAAGAAAAGCTGAACACATGATTATGCTTTATAAAATGTACGTACGTAGTCCACTTGAATATTGCAATATAATATGGTACCCACACTACCAAAAGGATATTGCACAAATAGAGAGTGTACAAAGGTCATTTACAGCTAGAATAGAAGAAGTTAAGGACCTTGACTACTGGGAAAGACTACAATTCTTAAATTTATATAGTCTTGAAAGGAGAAGAGAACGCTACATGGTAATTCAAGCATGGAAACAGATAGAAGGAATTACCGAAAACATCATGGAACTAAAAATATCAAAAAGAGCAAGCAGAGGTAGATTAATAGTGCCAAAAACTATACCAGGAAAAATAAGGAAAGCACACAGGACATTAATCCACCACGCACCAGCATCGATAATGCAGCGTCTATTCAATGCGCTACCAGCTCATCTGAGGAACATATCAGGAGTGAGCGTAGATGTGTTTAAGAATAAGCTCGACAAATATCTAAGATGCATCCCAGACCATCCAAGACTGGAAGATGCAAAATATACCGGAAGATGCGTTAGCAATTCTCTGGTAGACATCAAAGGTGCCTCACACTGAGGGACCTGGGGCAACCTGAACGAATTGTAAGGTCTCT
The DNA here is from genome assembly GCA_039081455.1 of Macrobrachium rosenbergii. Classification (NCBI taxonomy): domain Eukaryota; kingdom Metazoa; phylum Arthropoda; class Malacostraca; order Decapoda; family Palaemonidae; genus Macrobrachium; species Macrobrachium rosenbergii. The sequence continues at coordinate 63,810 of JANJGK010004236.1, read as the reverse complement.
AAGGTCTGTAAGGCCTATCTCTCACAGAATCCAATCATTTGACGCAAACAACGAGGCCAACCAACAGGTAATATTACCACAAAAATCTGCTCATTTTTAGTCATCTTGTGAACCAAAAGACAAACAAACAGAAAACAAACAAAAAATACTCCTTGGCAAAAGTAATGAAGACATCAAGTCACTCCCTGAATGACTAGATACTATGATGGATGTCTTGTGTTCTTCCAAAATGTGGCACCAGAAGTTACGAGCGCGGGACAGGCACCCTCAATGTAACTGCAACGTTTTTCCTACAAAAATCTGAGAATGAGCCACCGGATTCTTACCTGTGTGTCCCAGTGCAAAAGAGTAACAGCATTTCATACCTGTGTGTCCCAAAGCAAGTGAGCAGCAGACCTCTTTATATGTAAATGTGGGAAAAAAGTAAAAAACAGCCACAGGAAGACTCACTTTAGGCAAACTTCTTGTTGAACAACGGGATGGATGCCGGAGAGATGTGCAACTTCCGCTACAGGCATCAGCAATCTAAAAAAGAAAATAAAACAGATTAAATAATAATGTGAAATACAGACAAGCAAATACGCAAATATGAGCAAACATAATACACACGAGGCTGGTTTGTCAGAGTAGCAAAGGCAAAAACAGACATTTCAGAGCATAATGGGAAAACAAATAAAAATGATAAGAGGGACACTTACCCTATTTTGACAACCTTCCTGAGAGAGCAGTCCTTTCCAGGGGTCTTGATGGAGAGCCGGAGGGGAGGCCAGGTCTTCAGACGGGGCTTTTCTGCGTCGTCCTGCAATTAAAACATCCTTATTAGGAAATTTAAATAAAGATTATGACAACCCTCTCAGCAAACACACACCCCATAAAATACTAAATAGTAAATAAGAGCATAAAGTGCTTGGATTAAGAATTATACGTAAAATCAAATGATAGATCTCCCAAGAGGAAAGGGTATGAAAAGTATAATACACACAAACAAACATATAAATATGGGGGCCTTCGTCCTCACTCGGTAGCGAGCGACAATAATCTAAAGACCACAGAAAAAATAAACTTGGAGCTAAACCTGACTGACAATGTTCGAATCTGCCCTGTTCTGTTCTGTTCTGTTCTGTTCCTCAGCAACGGAAAATTGCAGCAGCATAAGATGACTGCATTCGTAAAGACACCATAAACCTCGAAAAACACAACAGGCCCATAAAGCTGACGTGTGAATGAGACGCCCACATCGCCTCGCGAAAACGCTTCATCACAGCCGCCCACAGAGAACCATCGAATCTCCTCCTCCTGCTGTATTAGTGGAGGGAATAGGCTGACGGGACAGGAACGGACGGACGGACGGACGGACAGACGGACAGAGACAGGCAGCAGGCAGGGCGCTTACACACGGCAACACTAACACGAACACATGCAGCGACAAACAAAAGAGTTATTAAGAAAGCCACTTATCGAAATCACAAGAAGCGCTCCAGCCTCACTATTGATAGGACTGGTGGTTAACTATGAACACTCCCTCAATGCTGTCTGTTCACTTCTTGTCTTTAGGGGGATGACTGCAGCAACGCTGTTAAAAACGATGCTGAAATTATCATAACAGCCTCTGATTATCCCTCAACAGGCTAAAAGCCCCTAAGAGAGAGAGAGAGAGAGAGAGAGAGAGAGAGAGAGAGAGAGAGAGAGAGAGAGAGAGAGAGAGAGAGATCCCTGTAACGGAGACAAAGTCTGGGCTTTAACCCTGCGAGAGCTTTAATATTCTCACAACACAAAATAAATTTCGTTCGTCGAAGAGGTAGATCGAACCAAGTTTGACGAAGCCCCATTCACGGATTAAGGAAGACCTGTATACTGTATATATGGGGACTTATTTCACGGGGCATAAACTGGTGTCGTTACTCTCAGTGTAGGCAAGGGGGCCCTTTCAATATAATAACACGAGTACCTTTCGAGGACCTTGACTCTGCGATGAAGCAGCCCCTTCGGTGGCCAGAGTCAGCGAAAAGAACCCGGGAAATATTCGAAGCAACAAAAGACTGCCGGCTACAACAGCTCCGGCTCTTTCATTAAGTACTCAACACTTTGTTCCCCAATTAGTTGAAATCCTCCCCACCCCCCAACAGAAGGGGAACGAAATGTCACACTCGGTGTTCTCTGAAAGTCAAAGAACTCCAGATGCAACATTTCATCGAGTGAAAAAACAGCCCCTTAAGCAGAATGGCTGTTCATCCCTGTTATCGTTCGATTATGTACCTTTCACTCAAAGTGAATGAATTATTGGCGTTGCATTTTAAACAGTGACAACGCTCGTGTGAATATATACTTTTGATCACTGCCAGGCATACTCAAAGAGGAGCCCCCGCCCCGTCCTGTCAATGTCAGTCTATGCAATGATGAGACACCTCGCAAGGTGTTCTAATCATGTAAACCTCACTATTATGTCATTTCACAGAATCCAGCTTCGGCTTAAACAGGAAATTTCACAGTGACACCTGCATAGGTTAGGCCCCTCGGAATAACAGCTAGTAACACACAGGAAAGGAAGGAGAGAGAGAGAGAGAGAGAGAGAGAGAGAGAGAGAGAGAGAGAGAGAGAGAGAGAGAAACGCCAGAGACTCGTGTACGGCTAACTGGGGTGTGACTGCAGTTAGTGTTGCGCTTTCACAAAAGAAATGAAGGCAAAAGCATGTGATCCTCAGGCACCAAGGGTCATTAACGCACGCATGAAGCAAAGACTACAATAGAGAGTGAAGTCCTTGCTAAGCACGGAAGTACTGGGCCACAAAATCGACTTCTTTGTCACTTTAACCAAGCCCTGCCAATCACAGACTGAATATTTCACAGAACTGACTGATTAACAATTAGCTTTTCATTACAAAGTTCTCTGTTTGTCCCACGATTGAAGATTCCTGCCATTAACAGGGATTTGTAGACACATTTTCACCTTCAGTTGGTGACATTTAACCAGCTGGAAGGAACCACTTGGAGTCCTAAAATAGGAATGCTTCTCGACAGTCACTCCATGGAACACAAGCATTCCTGCTCAAACAATCTTAATTGTCTACACTAATTAACCTTCGGCCGGATAAACGCCACCAGATAGGAGCCAAAATTGGGCAGAAATGCTGTCACGAAGAGGGTACTTACGGGGTATTGAGGAAACGAGAATTGCAAATGGACAACTTCAGGATTCCGTCGTTTCTCGTAGATGGTTGACAAAGAACTGCTCAAGAGTCAAGACCGACAAGACGTCGACCAAGACCTTCTCTGGGCCAATCAGAGACCTCCTCCTCTTCCACCGCTAACGCTAAGCCCAACTAAGAAACCTCAGCTATCTATCGCCTTCTCTCACAGGCTGAAGCTTTCACCTTTGGCTAATGGTGGGAAGGCTTTGAAAGTGATTTCCCCATTGGCTGGTGGGACTGAGCTCGATTTCCAAATTTTTTCTTTTTTTCTCAAATGATCATTGTCACCTTCAGTATCAAATGCATATTCCATAAACAGACAGACACAGAGTAAGACACCTGGTAATATGAATTAAAAAGCAGATTAACATATCAAAAGAAAGTGATAATTTGAAAGTCCTTCACTGGGAGCAGACCTAAAACACACGAGGTGAAACAGCCTAGAACTCGGCTATACCTTGGATGTGGTTGCAGTCATTACAAAATAATAACCTCTTCGATCTGGGAGCAGCCATTTATTATTTTCGGGGGTTGGGGGAGAAAAATAAATGAATTTTCATAGACGATTACTTTCACTAAGAAAGCTGGTATTCAGTCTACCAGATAATAATAGCAATGACCATAATATCTAGATAATGAAAACCTAAAAATGATTTTCACAAAGGATTTAGGCGCTGCTAAACGTTACTGAGGAGAATTATTTTTTAATAACCCATTTTTTCTTCGGAACAGATTCTGCCATGTTTAAAGAAGGCAGTACATAACACACCGCTAGTGACATCTAGACAAGCAAAAGACTAAAACAAAACTATTAATAAAAGCAATTGAAGGCTTGCTTGATTACGCAAGAAGATAATGACTTTTATTTTGTTAATTATTAATGAAGGCGACCTCAGGGAGACAGAATATTCTAAGTCATTCAGGGCTCTGTAATTATTGGTCTGGAATCCGCTTTGATCAAGACAGAACGAATGAAGAAGAAGTCACACTGCCATATCTCAAATCTGAAAGAAAATGTCTATTGCTCCTGTTTTCAATAATCAAACTCTTCTCTGTAAACCTCACTTTCATCTTGAAATATTTCAAGAGTAGTCATATTCATTAATAAATAGGACACATTTTGCCGTCAAAATTATGAATATTCGAGGGGATTGGCCCACTGGTTGGTTTAGATGAAACTGGCCTTATGCTAGCACGGCCACTGCAGAGTGGCGGTCTGCAGGAGTGGGAAATTTGACGGATCTGGTAGGGACCCTGAGAAGCAGTGGTTAAGGCACCAATCGCTGATGCAAGATACCGCCGGGATGCAAAAGCAGTAGTCGACAATTGCGTTGAAAAACAGCTTTCTGGGACATTTCCCATAGACATGTTTCGACTTTATGGAACTCAACAGGGGGTTTGACAGGCTTCAGTGGCATAGCATATATTATATTAAACATGAAAAGAATAAATGTCAGCAATAAACCTCATTAGAGAGAGAGAGAGAGAGAGAGAGAGAGAGAGAGAGAGGTGTCACTGCAATTTTGCTGTCACGATAGCTACCCTGTTGCTACTGAGGGGGCGGCCATGGCCCCTACTATTTTATTTGATCAAAAAGTCTGAAGGATATATTAGTGTGTCTTGGAGACAGTCAGACAATTAGTGATAAAGCTATAAAATAAGAAAATGCTGAGGCACTAGAGGAGAGAGAGAGAGAGGGAGAGAGAGAGAGAGAGAGAGAGAGAGAGAGAGGTGCTAACTTGTGTATTACTACTATTATTACTATTTACAAAAACAGAATTTCAGTCTTCGTAATACTTCCTTTCTTTCTTTCTTTTCGCTGCTTTGCAGAGCCTGACCTCCAAAGTTGTCTTTCTCTTCCGTACAGAGAAACTAATCAAATCATTTTGAGGTAAAACTGTATTGTCAGATAATTAATAGCTCTCTTGCCTAAATAATAAGTTATCAAACCTACTTGCAATCCATCATCGTTCTGAAACGTGTTCCATTCAAGTCTCAAAATTTCAAGAGGTGGAAAAACTCACGCCTTATCCACTTCACTCACCAAATTCAGCTTCTCATCCAATTCCAGGCTTCGATAAAAGCAACTCTCCCAAGAAAACCATCTCTCTCTCTCTCTCTCTCTCTCTCTCTCTCTCTCTCTCTCTCTCTCTCACAAACTTCCGCATAATTACTGAGGAGTGGCTGCCTGGTATCATTCTCCGGTGAAGACACCAGCGTCTTCCATGCAGCCTGACGGCAGCGCCAAATGAATGCTGAGGAGCCTCTCTTTCCGATACCGTCCTCAATCGACATCTCTCTTGTGTTCTCAGGAAGCACTGAACAGACGGACATCAGTCAGACCGAACCGACCACAACCTCCTGGAAGGAGAAGGAGGAGGAGGAGGAGGAGGAGGCAGCCTCACTTGCACATCTTCCTGACCTCTCCTCGACCGGTTCTCTTTTACCCGCAAGTCCCCACAATTAGTCTAAACGAGCACACAAACAAGCACCAAGAACCGCTGCCATCTCACCACCTTCCTTTTACGTGGAAGCCTGATTTTTTATACACTATCATTAAGCTATAAATGTCGTTTAATATCCAAGTCGCTCCGCCTCGGAAAATTATATATATACTGTATATATATATATATATATATATATATATATATATATATATATATATATATATATATATATATATATATATATATATATATATATATATACGTATGTACGTATGCATATATACATACTGAAGGGGAATTGTAACTGATAAGTGGTCACCTCACGAGCAATTTTTTCGCGTGCTCTGAAAATATATCCTCCATTTTGCACACATCACCGTTACCGTCAGTGTTACATCTTAAGTTCACTGGCGTATGACTTGTGGGTGCTTCCATGAACTTTCACGCTGGAACGCCTTTATTTCGCTATATTTTCCTCTGCTGCTGTTGACGCATTCCTCGGAAACTGCTCTCATCAGCAGGAGGGTGTCAGCGGAAGGTTGCTCCCTCCCGCCCCTACTCGCGGTCTCGCTGCTATTTCCCAGGCGCCCTTTTATTCCATAAACTTTAACTTATTACTATTTATTTACTCTCAACTTCCTCCTCTCATTCTCATCCCGGGACTTCAGGAGGAGGAGGATGAGGAGGAGGAGGAGGAAGAAGAATATAGTTTAGTTTTACCAGACCACTGAGCTGATTAACAGCTCTCCTAGGGCTGGCCCGAAGGATTAGACTTATTTTACGTGGCTAAGAACCAATTGGTTACTTAACAACGGGACCTACAGCTTATTGTGGAATCCGAACCACATTATAGCGAGAAATGGATTTCTACCACCAGAAATAAATTCCTCTAACTCTTCATCAGCCGGCCGGGGAATTGAACTCCGGTCCATCGAGTGATAGTCCGCAGCTCTACCGACTCACCCAACAAAGAGCTCACGAGGAGAGAGAGAGAGAGAGAGACCTACTACCGAGGTCGATAACTATAGAAAGAGGTAATTTGCAAGAAGATTGCCACCAGAAATGAGGTCATTTCCTTTCTTAGTAAACTTCTGATCATTTCGACGGCATTATTTCCGTGGTGGAAAAAAAAGAACAGGCAAAGTTTGTGTCTTTAAACTGGTGTTTCTTTCTTAACATACTCTGACATAACCATATCTAAGGGCTGAAATTGTGCAATCATTCTCCTATGTTGTAGACTGCACTGTCCTCGGTTGAGTTTCTTCTTCTCAGTGTAAAAATAGCGACTGTGTTGACTCCATGCCTGTGAACTGATGCTTTGTTTGCCCTCTCATGATTATCACCAACCAGAGGGAGCCTGAAATTCTCAATCGACGACACCTGGTTTTCGGTGCAGCTTGATGATTAGGCAATAAGCAGCAGAGCAACGTTCATGGGCTGCCGGGGAGCATTTTCCCCAGATGTAACCGAGTAACGGGACCTTTCCCTGAAAAAGCGGGACTCCATATCTTAAAAACTAATCATAAAATTTTCTTGAAAATAATCTCATTACGTTTCCCACACCCACATTATTTCATAAAAAAACTAATCTAACCTAACGTAATGTAACCCAGCTCAGCTGACCTGGGGGCACGGCAAAAAAACCGGGGCTGGTGCAGTAGGCTACTAGCGCACATCTCTCTCAGGAATTTGCCTCCCGGGTTCGGCTCTTTCAGGGTTAATGACTCGTATGAAGCAGATAATCATGCAACGCTGCTTGTATCAGTGGCTGTGTATTTCAATACAAGCCTCCAAAGTATATGGTAGACAGGTTTTCCAGGAATATTGGAAAAGTTTTCCGTGCGTCTTTAATTGTGTTCTTGAAGAATCTAAAAATTATTTCTTTTCCAAAGAAGAATTTTTCTTTAAATAAGACAAGCGATTTAAACTACTCTGTATCCTTCAAAAGATCTGCTATTATAATTTGATGCTGGTACCATAAAAAAACTATATATTTATAACTTCCTCTGCTATGCGAAAACACTTATTCATTCCTTGCTGGAGGCAGCCATCTCTCTCTCTCTCTCTCTCTCTCTCTCTCTCTCTCTCTCTCTCTCTCTCTCTCTCTCTCTCTCTCTCCCTTAATAAGGTGATCAATGGCAATGGAGAAGCCTTGTTAAAGCAAAAGAGGTCACTTTTCTCTTGAAGCTGACTGGATCACTGGACGCTAGTGATGACCATTTCAGGAAACAGAAATTCTTGAGACCACCTTATTTCTAACTATTGGGAAAAATTAACGCACACAGACGCACAAACCAGTGTATACACACACACACATTATATATATATATATATATTTCTGACTCACGTCGGGATCGAACCCAGGTCTCTCAGGTGGAAAGCAAGGCCGTTACCCACTGGGCCATACAAGTCTAAAAGAAGTTGGAACCTGAGAGCAACTGCACCCAAGGAATTACCTGGGCAAGCTAACTGCTTGCATACCAGCGAGTTTTCCCCAACTGTTGTCTATTGGGTCATTGCTGAGTCGGGAAGTTGGGGAAAACTCGCTGGTATGCAAGCAGTTAGCTTGCCCAGGTAATTCCTTGGGTGCAGTTGCTCTCAGGTTCCAACTTCTTTTAGACTTGTATGGCCCAGTGGGTAACGCCCTTGCTTTCCACCTGAGAGACCTGGGTTCGATCCCGACGTGAGTCAGAAATTTATTTCTGTTCCACACGTGATTGTGTGTTGATGATTTCTATCTTATTCACTCAGAAGGGATAATTCGAATGAAATGTTGTCTATTGGGTCATTGCTGAGTCGGGAAGTTGGGGAAAACTCGCTGGTATGCAAGCAGTTAGCTTGCCCAGGTAATTCCTTGGGTGCAGTTGCTCTCAGGTTCCAACTTCTTTTAGACTTGTATGGCCCAGTGGGTAACGCCCTTGCTTTCCACCTGAGAGACCTGGGTTCGATCCCGACGTGAGTCAGAAATTTATTTCTGTTCCACACGTGATTGTGTGTTGATGATTTCTATATATATATATATATATATATATATATATATATATATATATATATATATATATATATATATATATATATATATATATATATATATATATATATATATATATATATATATATATATATAATATATATATAAAATATATGTATATATATACTTATATATACATATATTTATGTATATGTATCTATCTATAATAATAATTTCCAAGTTGATCTTGTCCTCCCCGGGGTGAAATTTTCTAGAAAGCTTTATTGCCACGAAAATAGCATTTTTTTAAAAGAAAGAATTATAAATTTAGCGAAAAATCATCATCATCGTATCCTTTTCCCTCGTCGTCGGGAGGAGATATCTATCTATCTATCTATCTATCTATCTATCTATCTATATGTATATATATATACATATATATATAGATATGCATATACATACACATATATACTCGTATATATATATATATATATATATATATATATATATATATATATATATATATATATATATATATATATATATATATATATATATATTTCTCCCGGCGACGAGAGAAAAGGATACGATGATGATTTTTCACTAAATTTTTAATTTATTTCTTTTTTTAAAATATTGATGTTTTCGTGGCAATAAAACTTTCAAGAAAATTTCATACCCTCTGCTGTAAGAAAGAATCATTGTCGCCTGGGTAATATCTTCGTGTTTTTCCTGCTTACGTTTTAGAATTCTTCTGCTCATGCGTATAGCGCCATCACTCAGTAGGTGCACTGACACCAAGGACTACAGTGGCCATCTCAGGGATCCTCCAGGAAGACGTCTTGAAGCCTTCAGAGACAGCATGTGAGCAAAGAAGGCGAAGTTTATTGTTAAAATGAACTGGATGACGAAGTAGATCGACTAAAAGAGATTTTCAAGAGGGAATGGCAGATAGCTTCAATCTGCAATTGTTTACAGCTGAAAATATGGACTACTTCGCGGAGCAGTATGAAGTCGAGGTTCCCGCCTTCTGCGATTATTCGGCACCTCTACAGTCGTATTGTCACTTACGGACGCAAGCTCTTCATTCGAAATAAGGAAGGAAATAATCAAGAAGAGAGGAAGACAGTGAAAGGGAGGAAGTGAAGAATTTATACGAAATAAAAGGTAGAGAACCTGAGGTGTTTTCTAAGCTGATTGAGAGGGGATTTTGGATGCCCAAAATTACCGCTTGGAGCAGTTCTTCGCTCGAAATAAGAAAGAAAAGGAACAAAAAAGAGAGGACATCGGCGTGGAGGTATACTGAAGAATGCTGACGAAGAAAAAAGTAGATAACCTGAGGTGTTAGAAACTGCTTCAAAGATTTTGGATTCACAGAATTACTTTTCGGAGAAGCAAGGAAGAATCGAAGGGATGATCAATATCGTCAGTAACAGGGAATCTCATAAGTTTATAGAAGACGACTCCTTAAAGCAAAGAAGCTGTTTATGTGCCAGAAAAAGAACTCCAAGTAATGGTTATCGCGATGTTGAAATGATCTAAAACCTTCGAGAATTTCCTTGAAGACATTTTGGAATCCTTCAGTCTCCGGCTCCTGGAAGGACGAGAGAAATGCCATTCGTGCATGCGCCGAGCTTCAAAGTGTCCAAGAACAATCTCCGAGATGCTTCAAATCGTCTGGAAGCCTTCGGAGACAGAAAAAGTCAGATTTGAAAAGCAGGGTAAGAGAAAGCAAAGAGTATTGGTGAGGGGAAGGGTCCGACCCAGAGGCTGCTTCCTTCCTCCAAGGAAGCAGCCTATGGGTCTGACCCTTCCCATGGAAAGGGCCCAAGCCCCTTAAGGATTGGCCCCAATAGCCTACAAGGCTTGCCAGTCTTTTGAGGGCAGCCTTGAAGGGAAGGGTCTGACCCAGAGGCTGCTTCCTCGGAGGAAGGCAGGTATCCTGCCAGGCTGGGGAAGCGGGCCTGGAGAGGGCCCAAGAACTTCAAGGATGAGGCCCAAAGTCCTCCTAGGCTGGCCAGTCTCTTGAGGGCAGCCTTGAAGGGAAGGGTCCGACCCAGAGGCTGCTTCTTCGGAGGAAGGCAGGTATCCTGCCAGGCTGGGGAAGCAGGCCTGGAGAGGGCCCAAGAACTTCAAGGATGAGGCCCAAAGTCCTCCAAGGCTGGCCAGTCTCTTGAGGGCAGCCTTGAAGGGAAGGGTCCGACCCAGAGGCTGCTTCCTCGGAGGAAGGCAGGTATCCTGCCAGGCTGGGGAAGCAGGCCTGGAGAGGGCCCAAGAACTTCAAGGATGAGACCCAAAGTCCTCCAAGGCTGGCCAGTCTCTTGAGGGCAGCCTTGAAGGGAAGGGTCCGACCCAGAGGCTGCTTCCTCGGAGGAAGGCAGGTATCCTGCCAGGCTGGGGAAGCAGGCCTGGAGAGGGCCCAAGAACTTCAAGGATGAGACCCAAAGTCCTCCAAGGATGGCCAGTCTCTTAAGGGCAGCCTTGAAAGGAAGGGTCCGACCCAGAGGCTGCTTCCTCGGAGGAAGGCAGGTATCCTGCTAGGCTGGGGAAGCAGGCCTGGAGAGGGCCCAAGAACTTCAAGGATGAGACCCAAAGTCCTCCAAGGCTGGCCAGTCTCTTAAGGGCAGCCTTGAAGGGAAGGGTCCGACCCAGAGGCTGCTTCCTCGGAGGAAGGCAGGTATCCTGCCAGGCTGGGGAAGCAGGCCTGGAGAGGGCCCAAGAACTTCAAGGATGAGACCCAAAGTCCTCCAAGGCTGGCCAGTCTCTTGAGGGCAGCCTTGAAAGGAAGGGTCCGACCCAGAGGCTGCTTCCTCGGAGGAAGGCAGGTATCCTGCCAGGCTGGGGAAGCAGGCCTGGAGAGGGCCCAAGAACTTCAAGGATGAGGCCCAAAGTCCTCCTAGGCTGGCCAGTCTCTTGAGGGCAGCCTTGAAGGGAAGGGTCCGACCCAGAGGCTGCTTCTTCGGAGGAAGGCAGGTATCCTGCCAGGCTGGGGAAGCAGGCCTGGAGAGGGCCCAAGAACTTCAAGGATGAGACCCAAAGTCCTCCAAGGCTGGCCAGTCTCTTGAGGGCAGCCTTGAAGGGAAGGGTCCGACCCAGAGGCTGCTTCTTCGGAGGAAGGCAGGTATCCTGCCAGGCTGGGGAAGCAGGCCTGGAGAGGGCCCAAGAACTTCAAGGATGAGACCCAAAGTCCTCCAAGGCTGGCCAGTCTCTTGAGGGCAGCCTTGAAGGGAAGGGTCTGACCCAGAGGCTGCTTCCTCGGAGGAAGGCAGGTATCCTGCTAGGCTGGGGAAGCAGGCCTGGAGAGGGCCCAAGAACTTCAAGGATGAGACCCAAAGTCCTCCAAGGCTGGCCAGTCTCTTAAGGGCAGCCTTGAAGGGAAGGGTCCGACCCAGAGGCTGCTTCCTCGGAGGAAGGCAGGTATCCTGCCAGGCTGGGGAAGCAGGCCTGGAGAGGGCCCAAGAACTTCAAGGATGAGACCCAAAGTCCTCCAAGGATGGCCAGTCTCTTGAGGGCAGCCTTGAAAGGAAGGGTCCGACCCAGAGGCTGCTTCCTCGGAGGAAGGCAGGTATCCTGCCAGGCTGGGGAAGAAGGCCTGGAGAGGGCCCAAGAACTTCAAGGATGAGGCCCAAAGTCCTCCTAGGCTGGCCAGTCTCTTGAGGGCAGCCTTGAAGGGAAGGGTCCGACCCAGAGGCTGCTTCTTCGGAGGAAGGCAGGTATCCTGCCAGGCTGGGGAAGCAGGCCTGGAGAGGGCCCAAGAACTTCAAGGATGAGACCCAAAGTCCTCCAAGGCTGGCCAGTCTCTTGAGGGCAGCCTGGAAGGGAAGGGTCTGACCCAGAGGCTGCTTCTTCGGAGGAAGGCAGGTATCCTGCCAGGCTGGGGAAGCAGGCCTGGAGAGGGCCCAAGAACTTCAAGGATGAGACCCAAAGTCCTCCAAGGCTGGCCAGTCTCTTGAGGGCAGCCTTGAAGGGAAGGGTCCGACCCAGAGGCTGCTTCCTCGGAGGAAGGCAGGTATCCTGCCAGGCTGGGGAAGCGGGCCTGGAGAGGGCCCAAGAACTTCAAGGATGAAGCCCAAAGTCCTCCAAGGCTGGCCAGTCTCTTAAGGGAAGCCTTGAAGCGAAGGGTCTGACCCAGAGGCTGCTTCCTCGGAGGAAGGCAGGTATCCTGCCAGGCTGGGGAAGCAGGCCTGGAGAGGGCCCAAGAACTTCAAGGATGAGACCCAAAGTCCTCCAAGGCTGGCCAGTCTCTTGAGGGCAGCCTTGAAGGGAAGGGTCTGACCCAGAGGCTGCTTCCTCGGAGGAAGGCAGGTATCCTGCCAGGCTGGGGAAGCAGGCCTGGAGAGGGCCCAAGAACTTCAAGGATGAGACCCAAAGTCCTCCAAGGCTGGCCAGTCTCTTAAGGGCAGCCTTGAAGGGAAGGGTCTGACCCAGAGGCTGCTTCCTCGGAGGAAGGCAGGTATCCTGCCAGGCTGGGGAAGCAGGCCTGGAGAGGGCCCAAGAACTTCAAGGATGAGGCCCAAAGTCCTCCAAGGATGGCCAGTCTCTTAAGGGCAGCCTTGAAGGGAAGGGTCTGACCCAGAGGTTGCTTCCTCGGAGGAAGGCAGGTATCCTGCCAGGCTGGGGAAGCAGGCCTGGAGAGGGCCCAAGAACTTCAAGGATGAGACCCAAAGTCCTCCAAGGATGGCCAGTCTCTTAAGGGCAGCCTTGAAGGGAAGGGTCTGACCCAGAGGTTGCTTCCTCGGAGGAAGGCAGGTATCCTGCCAGGCTGGGGAAGCAGGCCTGGAGAGGGCCCAAGAACTTCAAGGATGAGGCCCAAAGTCCTCCAAGGATGGCCAGTCTCTTAAGGGCAGCCTTGAAGGGAAGGGTCTGACCCAGAGGTTGCTTCCTCGGAGGAAGGCAGGTATCCTGCCAGGCTGGGGAAGCAGGCCTGGAGAGGGCCAAGAACTTCAAGGATGAGACCCAAAGTCCTCCAAGGATGGCCAGTCTCTTAAGGGCAGCCTTGAAGGGAAGGGTCTGACCCAGAGGTTGCTTCCTCGGAGGAAGGCAGGTATCCTGCCAGGCTGGGGAAGCAGGCCTGGAGAGGGCCCAAGAACTTCAAGGATGAGGCCCAAAGTCCTCCAAGGATGGCCAGTCTCTTAAGGGCAGCCTTGAAGGGAAGGGTCTGACCCAGAGGTTGCTTCCTCGGAGGAAGGCAGGTATCCTGCCAGGCTGGGGAAGCAGGCCTGGAGAGGGCCCAAGAACTTCAAGGATGAGGCCCAAAGTCCTCCAAGGATGGCCAGTCTCTTAAGGGCAGCCTTGAAGGGAAGGGTCCGACCCAGAGGCTGCTTCCTCGGAGGAAGGCAGGTATCCTGCCAGGCTGGGGAAGCAGGCCTGGAGAGGGCCCAAGAACTTCAAGGATGAGACCCAAAGTCCTCCAAGGCTGGCCAGTCTCTTGAGGGCAGCCTTGAAGGGAAGGGTCTGACCCAGAGGCTGCTTCCTCGGAGGAAGGCAGGTATCCTGCCAGGCTGGGGAAGCAGGCCTGGAGAGGGCCCAAGAACTTCAAGGATGAGACCCAAAGTCCTCCAAGGCTGGCCAGTCTCTTAAGGGCAGCCTTGAAGGGAAGGGTCTGACCCAGAGGCTGCTTCCTCGGAGGAAGGCAGGTATCCTGCCAGGCTGGGGAAGCAGGCCTGGAGAGGGCCCAAGAACTTCAAGGATGAGGCCCAAAGTCCTCCAAGGATGGCCAGTCTCTTAAGGGCAGCCTTGAAGGGAAGGGTCTGACCCAGAGGTTGCTTCCTCGGAGGAAGGCAGGTATCCTGCCAGGCTGGGGAAGCAGGCCTGGAGAGGGCCCAAGAACTTCAAGGATGAGACCCAAAGTCCTCCAAGGCTGGCCAGTCTCTTGAGGGCAGCCTTGAAGGGAAGGGTCTGACCCAGAGGCTGCTTCCTCGGAGGAAGGCAGGTATCCTGCCAGGCTGGGGAAGCAGGCCTGGAGAGGGCCCAAGAACTTCAAGGATGAGAACCAAAGTCCTCCAAGGCTGGCCAGTCTCTTGAGGGCAGCCTTGAAGGGAAGGGTCTGACCCAGAGGCTGCTTCCTCGGAGGAAGGCAGGTATCCTGCCAGGCTGGGGAAGCAGGCCTGGAGAGGGCCCAAGAACTTCAAGGATGAGACCCAAAGTCCTCCAAGGCTGGCCAGTCTCTTGAGGGCAGCCTTGAAGGGAAGGGTCTGACCCAGAGACTGCTTCCTCGGAGGAAGGCAGGTATCCTGCCAGGCTGGGGAAGCAGGCCTGGAGAGGGCCCAAGAACTTCAAGGATGGGACCCAAAGTCCTCCAAGGCTGGCCAGTCTCTTGAGGGCAGCCTTGAAGGGAAGGGTCTGACCCAGAGGCTGCTTCCTCGGAAGAAGGCAGGTATCCTGCCAGGCTGGGGAAGCAGGCCTGGAGAGGGCCCAAGAACTTCAAGGATGAGACCCAAAGTCCTCCAAGGCTGGCCAGTCTCTTGAGGGCAGCCTTGAAGGGAAGGGTCTGACCCAGAGGCTGCTTCCTCGGAGGAAGGCAGGTATCCTGCCAGGCTGGGGAAGCAGGCCTGGAGAGGGCCCAAGAACTTCAAGGATGAGACCCAAAGTCCTCCAAGGCTGGCCAGTCTCTTAAGGGCAGCCTTGAAGGGAAGGGTCTGACCCAGAGGCTGCTTCCTCGGAGGAAGGCAGGTATCCTGCCAGGCTGGGGAAGCAGGCCTGGAGAGGGCCCAAGAACTTCAAGGATGAGGCCCAAAGTCCTCCAAGGATGGCCAGTCTCTTGAGGGCAGCCTTGAAGGGAAGGGTCTGACCCAGAGGTTGCTTCCTCGGAGGAAGGCAGGTATCCTGCCAGGCTGGGGAAGCAGGCCTGGAAAGGGCCCAAGAACTTCAAGGATGAGACCCAAAGTCCTCCAAGGCTGGCCAGTCTCTTGAGGGCAGCCTTGAAGGGAAGGGTCTGACCCAGAGGCTGCTTCCTCGGAGGAAGGCAGGTATCCTGCCAGGCTGGGGAAGCAGGCCTGGAGAGGGCCCAAGAACTTCAAGGATGAGGCCCAAAGTCCTCCAAGGCTGGCCAGTCTCTTAAGGGCAGCCTTGAAGGGAAGGGTCTGACCCAGAGGCTGCTTCCTCGGAGGAAGGCAGGTATCCTGCCAGGCTGGGGAAGCAGGCCTGGAGAGGGCCCAAGAACTTCAAGGATGAGGCCCAAAGTCCTCCAAGGCTGGCCAGTCTCTTAAGGGCAGCCTTGAAGGGAAGGGTCTGACCCAGAGGCTGCTTCCTCGGAGGAAGGCAGGTATCCTGCCAGGCTGGGGAAGCAGGCCTGGAGAGGGCCCAAGAACTTCAAGGATGAGAACCAAAGTCCTCCAAGGCTGGCCAGTCTCTTAAGGGCAGCCTTGAAGGGAAGGGTCTGACCCAGAGGCTGCTTCCTCGGAGGAAGGCAGGTATCCTGCCAGGCTGGGGAAGCAGGCCTGGAGAGGG
Source organism: Macrobrachium rosenbergii (assembly GCA_039081455.1). Taxonomy (NCBI): domain Eukaryota; kingdom Metazoa; phylum Arthropoda; class Malacostraca; order Decapoda; family Palaemonidae; genus Macrobrachium; species Macrobrachium rosenbergii. The sequence continues at coordinate 47,756 of JANJGK010004236.1, read as the reverse complement.
CCCAAGAACTTCAAGGATGAGGCCCAAAGTCCTCCAAGGCTGGCCAGTCTCTTAAGGGCAGCCTTGAAGGGAAGGGTCTGACCCAGAGGCTGCTTCCTCGGAGGAAGGCAGGTATCCTGCCAGGCTGGGGAAGCAGGCCTGGAGAGGGCCCAAGAACTTCAAGGATGAGACCCAAAGTCCTCCAAGGCTGGCCAGTCTCTTAAGGGCAGCCTTGAAGGGAAGGGTCTGACCCAGAGGCTGCTTCCTCGGAGGAAGGCAGGTATCCTGCTAGGCTGGGGAAGCAGGCCTGGAGAGGGCCCAAGAACTTCAAGGATGAGACCCAAAGTCCTCCAAGGCTGGCCAGTCTCTTAAGGGCAGCCTTGAAGGGAAGGGTCTGACCCAGAGGCTGCTTCCTCGGAGGAAGGCAGGTATCCTGCCAGGCTGGGGAAGCAGGCCTGGAGAGGGCCCAAGAACTTCAAGGATGAGACCCAAAGTCCTCCAAGGCTGGCCAGTCTCTTGAGGGCAGCCTTGAAGGGAAGGGTCCGACCCAGAGGCTGCTTCTTCGGAGGAAGGCAGGTATCCTGCCAGGCTGGGGAAGCAGGCCTGGAGAGGGCCCAAGAACTTCAAGGATGAGACCCAAAGTCCTCCAAGGCTGGCCAGTCTCTTGAGGGCAGCCTTGAAGGGAAGGGTCTGACCCAGAGGCTGCTTCCTCGGAAGAAGGCAGGTATCCTGCCAGGCTGGGGAAGCAGGCCTGGAGAGGGCCCAAGAACTTCAAGGATGAGACCCAAAGTCCTCCAAGGCTGGCCAGTCTCTTAAGGGCAGCCTTGAAGGGGAGGGTCCGACCCAGAGGCTGCTTCCTCGGAGGAAGGCAGGTATCCTGCCAGGCTGGGGAAGCAGGCCTGGAGAGGGCCCAAGAACTTCAAGTATGAGGCCCAAAGTCCTCCAAGGATGGCCAGTCTCTTAAGGGCAGCCTTGAAGGGAAGGGTCTGACCCAGAGGCTGCTTCCTCGGAGGAAGGCAGGTATCCTGCCAGGCTGGGGAAGCAGGCCTGGAGAGGGCCCAAGAACTTCAAGGATGAGGCCCAAAGTCCTCCAAGGCTGGCCAGTCTCTTGAGGGCAGCCTTGAAGGGAAGGGTCCGACCCAGAGGCTGCTTCCTCGGAGGAAGGCAGGTATCCTGCCAGGCTGGGGAAGCGGGCCTGGAGAGGGCCCAAGAACTTCAAGGATGAGGCCCAAAGGCCTCCAAGACTGGCCAGTCTCGTAACCCTATCTGGTGCAAGTTGGGTCCGGGCAGACCCACCCTACGGGATTTTTTTCATTTTTAGATAATTTTATTTAATAATCGTTTTTAGTTGATTCTATGATTACCAAAATATGGGAAATTATTAATTATTTTCATTTTCATTAGTTTTGTATGTCATATTAAAATGGTTTTCCCAGAATAAAACCGAAATAACATCATGTCGGACGAAACAATAAAAAACAGAGGCGAAATTATTTGAAAAGAAATGTGTTACACTTCTGCCAGACGTATGACTGAACTACAACATTGCACCAAGCAAATGGCAGAACCTATACCATAAAATCATGATACGAAACTTTCATTTGTGTCTACAAGAGTTTTCAAAACCTTTTTTTTAACAAAGAATATGAAAATTAACAGACTGTTTGATCAAAAGCGGGCGCAATCAGATTATCGAAGACTAAACGCTCATCACAGATCTTGCGTGACAGAGTCAGATGTGGGTCTTTTCTTACGCTGTTTCATAATCGTCTTTTCTCACGCTGTTTCATAATCGTCTTTTCTCACGCTGTTTCATAATCGTCTTTTCTCACGCTGTTTCATAATCGTCTTTTCTCACGCTGTTTCATATCGTCTATGCAGATAAAAAAGAAACTGTAAGTGCTGATTGAGATAAGGTTAATTTATTCGTGTATGTTGCCATAAGTGCTTTCTTTTGTTGAAGCCCATCACTCTTCGGGCAGATGAACTACGAGATCAAAGATTACCCACCATAGGTCTACTAGTCACCAAGCTACGGACTACCTGATCTAGTGTTGTAGTACATATAATCACTAAATAACAACACTGATTGCCTATAAGGCTATCTGTAGGCACTAGGAACTCTACTGAAGTTTAGTGTCAGAAACAATGTATAAATGGACAGTGTACCTGACCTAAGCCCCATTGTACCGCAACAGTGTGAAAAAGTAGGCCCATGCTGTGCTTTCCTGGCGCAGAATATTTAGTATTCAGAACTGTATTCTGAAACTCATTCCCGCGAAACTCATTAGGAAAGCTTATTCAACACAAGAAAATATCAATGAAACATTAATAAATAACAATGTGTGTAGTCATAGAGTAAATTTTAGTAATTAGCGTGACAGCAGGTGCAATCTTTTGTCTTTGCTATTCAAACAAAATTCATCCAACTTACATTAGTCCTGAAAAGAGGTCATGCTGTAGGTCTGTCCGCTTTATATTATATATATATATATATATATATATATATATATATATATATATATATATATATATATATATATATGTGTGTGTGTGTGTGTGTGTGTGCGCGCGTTTGTTTCAAGAATATTAATGACTAAAGAGCAGACTAGGCCTAGGCCGTGTGAAGACGGTAATATCAATAGTGTCAGACGTATTTCCCTTTCATGGCTGTAAATGATAACATGTATATATGTATGTATATATATAATATATATATGTATACGTGTATATATATATATATATATATATATATATATATATATATATATATATATATATAAAGCAGATAGACCTAGTGCATGACCTCTTTTCAGGACTAAATGTAAGTTCGAAGAATTTTGTGAGGGAGACATTGCCCGCCTAGCTACCGATGTTTGAAGAGCAAAGACAGAAGATTGCACTTGCTGTCATTCCTTCCAATATCTCAGATTTTGTGGGTGTCGTGTTTTACACTCCTACGCGCCAACATATTGATTGTATCTTGTAAATCCATGTCTGATTTGTGACACTGCAAAAGAAAGGCGAGTCAGTGGCGACAATAGCATAGGTATAGTACAAATTTGCCAATAATGGAGATGAAGCCGCGTAGAAAAACATGAATAAACAATCTGGATAACCAAGGAAAACAACATACATAAACGCCAAGTGGCCCAGTTAGAGCCTGGTTTTTCCCATGGGTTGTTGGTTGGCCTCCCGCCCCCCCCCCCCCAGACTTAGTGGGTAACTGGTAGTCATGAATGGGGACAGAAAAAGGGCTTAGGTCTAGCAACTTCACCACACACACACACACACACACACACACACACACACACACACATATATATATATATATATATATATATATATATATATATATATATATATATATATATATATATATATATATATATATATACTGTACATATATGAGGTCTTAGTGCGTAATATCCCCAAAATATATTTGCATTTTTATTCATAATATAATCTTCATTGATGTGACAGCAAAACCCTTATGGAAGTTTATATACTTTAGTATGCAGTATAGGCCTATGTTATTGCATATTAATAATGGATTCACTTCGTATTTAGTAAATCTGAAATAGGAAAGGCTCGGTAGAAAACTGAATAATTTATGAACATTTAAAGCTGTTAAATATGAAAAATCTTTATCAGTGTCAAGTATTATTATAGATGTATACACTTTCCATGATAAGAATTTTAAAAAAATCACCAATAACTTGTAAATCTGCGCAAAAAAAAGTAATCAAATTTTACCAAATTGTCAAGTGCACTTTATTTAGACGAATAGGAACAAAAAAGTAATTTGGTAGTGGGTTTTCAGTAGATATTTGTCATGCGTACCCTCAAGTTTGTGCTGCCTGAAATAGGCATACCGGAACGAAAGAAGAATAACCCAACACCCATAGCATGCGGTCTGCCCCTCTTTCTCCACACCTTTACATATATACTGTATATATGTATATATATATATATATATATATATATATATATATATATATATATATATATATATATATATATATATATATATATATATAATATATATATGTATATAATATATATATATGTATATAATATATATATATATATATATATATATATATATATATATATATATATATATATATATATTGTGTGTGTGTGTGTGTGTGTGTGTGTGTAAAATATGTTATATGCAGTCTTGCTTGTGTTTGCCTACGTGTGGTCATGTGCCTGTGTGCTACTGTGGTGATTGTTCATACTGAAACTTCCAACGGAGGTCAGCAATAGGACGGAAATAAGATGAGTTAACGAAGCGATTTCAAAATGTAGATAGAATTTCCTTTAATTGATAGTCAACTATCGTAATTTTTTTCTTTTTCAATAGGTGCTGGTAACCGCATTAGCTCTAGGTTCAAAACGAATAGGAAGGTAGGCTAATAAAGATGTCAAAGATATTTTCTGAACATGGACAGCCTGTGTTTGAGGAATCAGATGAGGGAGGAGTACTTATCAGAGGTAATAGGGAAAGAACAAGAGCAAAATCTGGCTGGGTGGATAGAGAACATCAACCAAAATGCCGGATACGAAAGTGAGGAGCTACAGTAGACGAATATGAAGATAATGCGGCTGAAGTGGATGAATGGATGCCGAGCAGAGCAGACACAGAAAGCTGTTAATTAACAAATCAGAGAAATGTAAATTCTTTGGACAAATGTTTTGACATAGGAAGCTTTGCTGTAGTGGAAAACCCCAAACACAAAGTAGATGATGGCAAGAAAATAACCTGGATAAATAAGCGCCCTCCAAGTAATGAGAATGAACAAACAGGAAACATTCCAACAACCGGAGGTGTTGTAGGAGAAGCAAAAGAGGCTGACACACCTTTGAAGGCATGGGCATTGTTTGTGTCTAATAACATAATATTGATACAATTGTACTAAACACAAATGAAAAAATCCGGCAAAGGCTGGGCCAGTTGGAATTAAATGAGGAAGAAATGAGTAAAGGAAGTCATATCAGATTAATTGACTCACTAGAAATGAAAAGCTTTTTCGGTCTGTTATATGCGAGAGGTTTGCTCGGACTAAATACCCGTGATTATCATATACTGTTTCATGAATCATTTGGACATCCAATATTTGGTGCGGTGATGTCTGCTAAAAGATTTGCTTTCATCCATGCCAGTATTTCTTTTGATGACCTAAAAACAAGACACCGCAGATGGGTACACGACAGGTTTGCAGCAGCAAGAGATGTTTTTGAATGCTTCAATAGAAACTGTAGTTCAGTGGTGCAGCCTGATGACTTCCTAACAATTGATGAAACAGTGTATGGTTGCAGAACACAAATAGGTTTCCGTCAGTACAGCAGGAGTAAGCCTGTTAGGTATGGCCTTTTGTATAAGTCTATCAGTGCTGTGAGATATCCCTTCACTTTCAGCACTGTTGTATATTCCGGCAAACCCATCGAGGGATCCGGGCCATTTTACGTAACAGGCACCCTAGCTACTGTGAAGGCCCTTATAAACCAACTGAAAAGTAGTATAGACCTGAGAGGACGAACTATAAGTGTAGACAGACTAAATACCAGCATAGAACTGTTCGAGTGGCTCCTGTCACAGAGTATTAATGCCTTAGGCACGATCGATGCGGGTAGAAAAGGTGTACCTTTAGAGATAAAGAATATTGCTGGAAAGCAAGATAAATTTTACGAGGTGTACTGGGAAAAAAAGGAAGGAAAACTTTGCTTGAACTCCTTCATCAATCACACAAAGAGTAAAGCTTTGCCCAAGGAACGTTTTATTGCTTAGCACGATATCACCCCTGTTGGCCATTACCAAAGACGATAGCCAAAAGAAGCCTGCAATCTACAAACTCTACGACTTTACTAAGGTTACACTGTGAACACAAAATCCCGAAGATGGACAGTAAACGCCTTCTCTTTTATCCTCGACCAGCACTGACCCTCGACGCCTAAATTCTTTTACATTTGGGTGGGATTTAGTTCAATCTCTTTGTACTCCTCAAATAGAGAAAAGGCAGTCAGTCAAGAATTTGCACAGCAGTATTGTGGCGAAGATGAGCATTATACCTGGGAATCCGAAACCAGTTTCAGTGTTAGTAAGTAATGAACTTCATGCATACACGTCAGAAAAACGAAAACGATGCGCACCATGCCTAGAGTAGCTATACAGTATAGTAATGGGTTTTCGGCGTCAGTTGGTGAACTCTCCAAGATCAAACATCAGTGTCAGCTATGCCAGAGTGGAACCTGCCCACAGCATACTGTTCATGTCTGTTGCAACTGTTACAAGTTGCATACGTCATAATGATACAACACACCCTGTATATTTTCATTTGGGTGATAGTGATATGTATGTTTTATTTTTTGTTGTTCTTCATAAGCCAAATGTTAATATTCTTCTTGAAACGACTGGTAGGCTACTAATTGTTAACAAAATCAAATATTAATCGTAATTCTTTTGCTTGGCCCGGTACTGTGCACTGTTAACAAAGACTAAAGGTCTGCAGTGGGTTTTTTTAATATGGAAGGAATTTTGTTTATTTTTGTCTCCTGAAGACATAATATTATTACTGATGTTATTACTGTCTTTATTATTGTCACTTGCTATTCTCATCTTAGACAAGCTCTAAATGTCTGTAAATTTAGTTGTTCTTTTCGTCTTCATATACTACAGATGGGATGTAATTACTATTATTATTGCTGTTGTTGTTGGTAATATTAATAATAATAATTAATTATTATTAGTATTATGATTATGATATTTGCGTCCTTATATGTAAAGGAAAATAATGTTTTGTGTGTGAAGTTTAGCTTTTTTGACAGTAAAATTTTATTTTGAAATAAGTTTTCTCATCTTTTTTCCCCCCTTGATATTTCAGTAACATAATTTATGTAATCTTAATCAGTGCTCATTATATAAAAAAAACATGCTTTTTTACTGGAGATGGAGGGCTTTGAAAAAAATTCAGTGATTGGATACTGTCATATTTTTTCTACTATACCGGCTGTACCTCAGTATAAAACGATTATATTGCAAGTATGAACAGTACGAACGTCTATTTGAAATTCACTAATATGATGCGATAAAACACTGTACTCACTATATTTGTTCATATGGGGAAATAAAAAGTAAAAACGCATATAAACGTGATGAATAGGAGAGGTAATATTTAATTCAACATAAAAAAAAAGTCTTGTTCAAAAAATAGTTATGCTGTGTTCTTTGGCCCTAGCATTGTCAGAAACACCAATGTCCTCTTGTACCAAGAGGAATAAATAACTCTGAAAGCACTAAAACCAGGATGTAACTAACGATAGCACCACCATTTACAGGTTATATAAGGTTATTCACAATATAACTAAAAACCATATGAATAATGTCTTCTCATACTGAATAAATATATATATATATATATATATATATATATATATATGTGTGTGTGTGTGTGTGTGTGTGTGTGTGTGTGTGTGTGTGTGTTTGTGTATACATGTGTGTATGTATTTATTCGCCATTTAGTTTTGGCATGAACAGAAACTGCTGGAGAGTAAAATAGCCATAGTCAATTCCATTCCATGCGTGGCCTCACCAACACAGGTTTTGGTTAGATGTGGGATACGCATAGCTATCTCGTGTTCGGCTACAATCATTGTCTCCGATATCTTAGCTTACTGTGATAAAGATGCAAACTACTTCTTCAGTAATATTATATCCGAATGCTTATATTTACAAAGAACCTTCACTTTCGATAAGAGAACAATACAAGCACACGAAAGACGAACTTGTATGATGTATCAAATAGTCTACGCAGATCAAACAAACAAACGATGGTCTTTCAGTAACCCTTTTGTCTCACTGTTGGTAGCTAGAAAGACATCTGGCTGTGCGAGTGCGAGGAAAAGGTCTTTTAATTATTTCTCGCATGCAAATTACGTGAGTAGAGGCAGTATTCGAAGTGGCATGGAATATTGTTGTTGTGTATGAGGCATGAAGCTGTCTAGGGAAGGTAGAAGGAACAACCACTGCAACACTGGATGGAAGGCGATGCAGGACCATAGTATTCCAGTTTTCTATTCAGAATACTTTGCATATTTACTTAACTTTTTATTGGACTTACAAATCTTTATAATAGCCCAATAACTGGGCAATTTCAGTAGTGTTTAGCCAAGTAACTTATTGAGCAAAAGTTTGAAATCTTAATGAGGTCCCGTCACCATTTGCGTATTGATGACATTATATACTGTGTATATACATATATATATATATATATATATATATATATATATATATATATATATATATATATATATATATATATATATATATATATATATATATATATAAATATATATATATATATATATATATATATATATATATATATAGTCAGAAATTTATTTCTGTTCCACACGTGATTGTGTGTTGATGATTTCTATATATATATATATATATATATATATATATATATATATATATATATATATATATATATATATATATATATATATATATATATATATATATATATATATATATATATATATATATATATATATATATATATATATATATATATATATAATATATATATATAAAATATATATATAAGCCCTTCTCAGTCCTCGTGAAACTTCCCCAGGATCCTAATGCAGTCGTAGGACGCCATTACAGGACGGGTCAACGGTCATCTTCTCTCAGACTGAGGAAACCTTCCTCCCCCCAGAAACCCCCCAAAAAGTTCGTTGGGATTTAGCGTCACCTTACCTGGCACCGATTGGCTGATAGGCCTAAGGAGAAGTGCCAGAGCCAATCGTGTCCAGTAGAGAAGAAATCGGGGGTTGGGAGGTATGACAAGGTGGGAGGAAGATGCCCAAAGAAGGCGTCCCTTTGGGCAGAGCGTTTTTGTCGCGTTTAGGGGAAAGACGTACTTTCCCTCGCTGCATCCGCCGGGTTCCCCCTCAGCCTCTCTTTCTCGGTTTTACGGTAAATTTTAGTTTGCTTAGATACTTGGGCCCTTGTGTAAGTTTTAGATAATACAGATCATTGTTAAATTTACACCCTGTGTCTTATTTAAGCATGTCCCACAGTACTGCAGCCGGACCAGTGTAAGTCAACCCGACGAGAGGTCGGGGTCAGTTTCTGGTGTCAGGTGCGGGGTCCTGCTGCGAAGCGCTAATTAATAGTAAATATAGCAAACTGTGGGTCTACGATTGTGCTAATGCAATAACTGTAGAGTGATATTAAATTGGGAACAATGGTGTTGGGGAAACTAGCGAAAGGAATGCAGCAAGTGACCTTGCCCTTTTGAGGGCATGCCTGGAGTGGAATCGGCAAGGGGGTGGGAACCCGATGAACGCGAGTGAAACGGACAGTAGTACGCCGTCAGGAATTCCGAACAGCGATAGTGCAAATAATGGTTCTACGTCAGTGGGGAACTGTAGTAGCGGGAATGGAATGATCGTTTCCGCTCCCTCCGGGATTGCAATGCAACCTCCGGCACCGGCCGGCGTGGTGCCTCGCAGTTTGGTGATGAAACTTCCCATCCCGGCATCGCACATTCTCGACTTCGATAACTCGACGCCAAAAGAGGGCTTCATTTCGATCGAAGCCTTCATTAACAGTGTCGAAGAGGCCACTAGCGATTGGACCGATGCCCAGAAAATTGCACAAACCATCGCGAAGATGACCGGGTCCGCAGCCAGGATGATGAGGTCATGGAAAAACAGACCTAAAGATTGGCCATCGTTCAGACAAGGCCTTATAACACGCTTCACCCTTCAAGAAGAGACCCGGCGAGCGCTATGGGCCCGCTATTCTCCAGCATTACGAGCGGGGGAGGGCATCGCCGAGTACATCGCCAGACTGTCGGCCGACTATGAAAGTTTGGCCTCGGATGCAGAGCAGACAGAGGAGGGCAGCGAGAATTTCTGCAGACAGATGTTGTTGATGACTCTCCCCCCCTCAGTATCTGCGGTGCTGGTCAGCTCTGGGAAGCCCCTAGCGGCTATGGTTGGTGCAGCCCAGTTGGCGTTAGAGACGGAGAGACGGCTGCAAGCAGAGAGGATGGCGATGTCCTACCCCCCACCCATCATCGCCTCCGCCAACCGGTCCGTGACACAAAGGCGCGCTCTTCCAGCCCCAACCAACCCGAGCGGAGTTGGCCCCAGTGCCAAGCGACCAAGGGGGCCCAGTGGAAGGGGGAGTGTGGGTGCGGCAGAGAAACTCTGTTGGCAGTGCAGGAAAAAGGGCCACATGCGTGCCCAATGCCCTTTGTATGGTCAAAGGCATTGTTTCCGATGTGGTGCCACTGACCATCTAGTCAGCGAGTGTCCAAAAAACGGCGTCGCTTCAAACGGCGCGCTCCCTCCCCCGAGAGGAAGGGGGATGCGCCGGGGAAGGGGAGGAGGAAGTGTACTCACGGGCCTCCTCCCTCCGGCACCCCAAGGGCCAGTTGCGGCAGGGACCGCAAAACAAGGAGAAGGCCTAGTGGGAGTAGTGCCACCCCCAGCCAGTGTGTAGGTGGGAGTCTCCCCCAGCCAGTGAGAGCTCCCTCTGCCCAGGGGGTGTGTGTACCTGTGGAGGGAACAGAGCAAACGTCCTCCACCCCGTCTCCCTCTCTCGAGAGTGGAGATTCAGTTCCTGTTCTTGAAGTGGGGATTGGAACGGGGACATACCATGCCTTGTTGGACAGCGGAGCTTGTGTGTTCCTGATCGAGGAACGTTTAGTGACGGGCGCTATTATGGCGTCGAAGGGATGTCTGTTGTTGAACACTGCGAGTGGCCATCAGATAAGGATCCGGCGCATTGTCAACCAGCAGATTTCCCTAGGTGGCCGAGTCTTGACTCACAAATTCCATGTTGTACCGACGACTCACATGGAAGTAATTCCCGTTATTCTGGGAATCAGCTTCATGCGAGAGCACAAGGTGGCTCTCTATGGGATCGACGGAGGGGCAGTGGAAGTGTCGATGCCAGTGGGAACCGGGCAGTACCAAAAACTTTCCGTCTTGGGTGAGAGGAGACGGTGTGTCAAGGTGGCCTGGACATTTAAAGGGGACACAGGAGTGGTACCTGCCAGCCCGGAGGTGGGGAAGGTTATTCCTCCCTCCCATCTCTATTCCCTTCCTGTCGTCCCAGCACGAAAGTTAGAAGAAGGTACACTTGTATATATTAATCCCCATAAAAAGTGGGCAGACTTCGTGCTGCCAAGAGTCGCTACCATCGTCGACGGGAAGGCGAATGTACCTTTTATCAATGTAAATAGTAGTAGGTTAGAATTGAGTAGTGAGTCTCTTTGTGATTTAGAAGTATGCACCCTTGTAACAGCCGATAACGCAGTGTCGGCCCTGACTACACAGAGTCAAGGTCGCGGCGAACCACGGTTTAGAAGGCTACTGCAAACAGCTGCCAAAGCAACACCTTTAAATTACCGCAGACGTGTAGGAGACATAATTGGGGAATACCAAGATGTGATTGCAACTGGGGACGAACCCCCCTGGAGAATTGATAAGTTACCCTTTAGAATAGAGACGGGAGATCATCCCCCCATTCGCACAAAGCCTTATAGAACTCCTGCATGTCATGAACAAGTAATCGATGAAACAATCAATCAATTGCAAAATCAGGGTATTATTCAAGAAAGCGAATCTCCTTGGGCTTCCCCAATCATTTTAGTTAAGAAGAAAGATGGCTCTCTCAGGCTGTGTGTTGATTATAGGCGACTGAATGCCATTACGAAAGATAATGCTTTTCCATTGCCCTCGATCGAGGAACTTTTGCTTAAAGTAAGGGAGAGTAAATTTTTCACCACGCTGGATCTCAAGTCGGGCTACCATCAGATTCCCTTAGATGACGAGAGTAAAGAGAAAACGGCCTTTATAGCGAATAATCGGCTATTTGAATATAATTTCCTTCCCTTTGGATTAAAGAATGCTCCGGCCCATTTTTCTCGAGTAATGATGTCAGTTTTAGCTTCCATATTAGGCCGTGGGGTTTTTGTATACCTGGACGATATCATTGTAATCGGGGCCACAGTAGAGGAGCACATGGCTAACTTGTTAGAGGTTTTAGAAGCGTTAAGGCGTCATGGCATGACAATTAACCTAGATAAATGCCAATTTTTTCAGGCCGAAGTGGAATTTCTTGGGCACATCATAACTTCAGAAGGTCTTAAGCCTTGTGCCAATAAGGTTTTAGCAATTAAAGAATTTCCACAGCCTAAACATGCGAAGGATGTAGCCAGCTTCCTCGGACTCGCGGGATATTACCGTAAATTCATCAAGAACTTTGGCCAGATAGCGAGACCGCTAGATGCATTAAGGAAGCGACCTGATTTCCAGTGGGGTGAGAAGGAACAAGATGCTTTTCAGAAGTTAAAAGATGCCCTTGTGAGCGACGAACTCTTGGCTTATCCGAGGTTCGGTCGTCCATTTATTGTGACTACAGATGCGAGTGATATCGCGATCGGAGGAGTAATATCTCAAATAGACGATGAAGGTAATGAGAGACCAGTTTGTTTTGCATCACGAGCATTAAAAGGGGCAGAGAGAAATTATAGTACTTTCGATCGAGAGGCTTTGGCAGTCCTGTGGTTGCTGGAGAGACACCGCTATTTCTTACTGGGACATAAAGTAAAGATCTTCACAGATCACAGACCGCTAACGCACCTATTTAAGAAGAGCGAAATTTCTAATCGCCAAGCTCGTTGGATCGAGCGAATTTTAGAGTTTGATATCCTAAAAATAGAGCATATTCCAGGCAAAAGTAATAGGGTGGCGGATGCTCTCTCCAGGAACGTCATAGGAGTAACAACACGCGCTGCAAAGCGCAAGGAAGAACGACAAAAGAAACCTCGTAACGTGGGTGGCACCGGCGATGCCGGCACTGGTGCCAGCAGCGTTACGACAAATGCTAACAGTGACAGTCAATCGGATGGAAGCGCGGAGCATAGAGAACGGGAATCTCGTGGGCACTCACAGATGAGTGGGAGTGGCCGGGGTGACAGCAGGATGAATGCAGGTGGAACTCCGACTGGGGGAGTTCAGAGTAGATGCCCAGAGAATGAAAGTGTGGTTGATTTTTGTGGGTGGAGTGTGCGAGAGCTTGTTGAGAGTCAGGGTTCTGAAGCCTGGATTAATCTAATCAAGGCCTGTGTGAGAGGTGAGAGCAGCGAATTCCCGAGTTCCGTGCATTTGCGGAAGGATGTGTTCTTCACTGAAGGGGACGTCTTGTTTTGCAGATATGAGAAAAGGCCCGGTGATATCCAAGGCCGAGTCGTGCTTCCTCGAGCTTTAATAGAGAGAGCCATGCACATGATCCATGTAAGCCCTTATGCTGGGCATGTAGGTATAGAGAGATCCCTTAGAAGAGCCCGTGAGCACTTCTTTTGGGTTAGCATGCGAAAGGACGTAACTAGATTTGTAAGAAGTTGTCATGTGTGTAATACAATGAAAAGTCACAGACATGTGGTCCCGAAGGCCCGTTTGTGGCCTGTGGTACCTGTGAAGTGGAATAGAGTGCATATGGATGTGGTTGGACCTTTGCCTTCTGTGCAACGGCAACCCAAATACATTTGTGTGTTCGTGGATGCGTTCACGCGTTTTACACACATGTGTGCGATGGAAAATAAAACGGCAGGTGAAGTGGCCAAGGCGTTATGTTCCCTCGTGTGTCGGTTCGGGTGTCCCAGGATGTTGGTCAGTGACAATGGACGCAAATTCATCAATGAAGTGATCCGTGAGTTTACGACTTTAATGCAGATAAGGCATGTCACCATTGCGGCTTATCGGCCATCAGCCAATGGGCTAGTTGAGTCCCATAATCGTGAAGTGATCGATATCTTAAGATATCTAATTGAGGATCACCCGACTTCGTGGCCGTCCCTGTTGCCGACGGCTGAGCTGGCTATTAACACCGCTTATAACAGCTTGATTAGGGACACCCCTCACTTCCTGATGTTCGGGCAGGATATTCGATTACCGTACTCGATGGTCTTGGACCCCCAACAGATCCCACTCTATACAGTAGAACAGTACCGGGTTTGGTTTTGTAACATGACCCGACGAGTGTTCCAAACCACCCAGTGACTGCTGTTGAGGGCCAATGAAAGTATCGGGTGCTGTACGATAAACGCTTCCGCACACATGATTCCCCAATCCAAGTAGGGGATAGAATCTACCTGAGGAGACAGCAACTGCCGAAGCACAAGCTCGAACCGGCCTATATGGGACCATATCGTGTGAAAGAGATCAAACACACCACTGCGGTCATTCAGCACATCCGCACCGGGGCCGTGAGCGAGCAACACCTGTCACACCTGCGTGCGGTGCTTGAGGACAGCCTAGTGTTCCACACCAACCAACCGGTACCTCCCTACCCTGGACTGGCTGGGTATTTGGGAGAAGAGCCAGTGGAACCCGCAAGCGCGCAGGTGGGGCCACGCTGACCGAGCAGGCGCGTGCTCACGGGTCTGTGTCAAAGGTGAATGCTATTGCAAAGTGAATGAGAAGGGTCAGTGATCAAAATTTGTAATTGTCGTCCCATGTCCTTACCTTGGAATCAGAGATATACGAAGCGGTTTAATGTTATGATGTTCTTGTTTTATGTTTTTGATTTTCCCATTATTTTGAGTGTCAACATCATTTTCTGTCACATTTCAGTGTCTAATTTTTTTTATCATGGTTGTATTAATTTCGTTGTTGCAACGTTCCTTGGTATGCTTTTATTTTTGTTGTTGTTGTTGTTCCTTATTTTGTGTTTAATAATATACCAGCCTAAGTGTCGCACTTTCTGTAAGATTTCTTTTTTTGTTATTATCGTTTGTGTAGTTGTCTTAAAGGTAAACTGTTGCCATGAAATTATGTTTTTTCTTTTGCTTTGGTAAAAATTTCACTGCTTTTTATTATGTTGTGTCTAAATTGCCAAATTATTGTTTTGTGGTGTTCACTTCTTTCAGGAAAACTTTGTACATTCGCGGGATGCGATGTGATTAAAAATGTGATGACCACAATTTTTTTTATGTTGAGATAGTGCAGGACTTGATCTTTTAAAACTTTTATTATCTTTGGGTATTGATCTGTTTCCAGAAAAGGGTAAGGTTTGTTGGGGGATTTCGTAGGAAAAGAAAATAAAATGATAAACAAATACATAAATAAATGAATGAGTAAGTAAAAGATAAAAATAATATAGAATTTTTTTTGTTGGTTGTAAGACGTGTTCCATTCACTTGTAAGTTTGGTTTGTACACGCGTCAGCTGGCCCCCTTAGAGATAGTTAGGCAATTTTAATTAGTTAAGTCAGAAATCGTGAGGGACGAGGCTCGTGGCGGGATCCGGGTGTGGAGGGGTAGACGCATCTTTGCGGGGACGCAAAGGACTTGGGAGGGGAGTGCTAAGCCCTTCTCAGTCCTCGTGAAACTTCCCCGGGATCCTAATGCAGTCGTAGGACGCCATTACAGGACGGGTCAACGGTCATCTTCTCTCAGACTGAGGAAACCTTCCTCCCTCAGAAACCCCCCAAAAAGTTCGTTGGGATTTAGCGTCACCTTACCTTGAACCGATTGGCTGATAGGCCTAAGGAGAAGTGCCAGAGCCAATCGTGTCCAGTAGAGAAGAAATCGGGGGTTGGGAGGTACTACAAGGCGGGAGGAAGATGCCCAAAGAAGGCGTCCCTTTGGGCAGAGCGTTTTTGTCGCGGTTAGGGGAAAGACGTACTTTCCCTCGCTGCATCCGCCGGGTTCCCCCTCAGCCTCTCTCTCTCGGTTTTACGGTAAATTTTAGTTTGCTTAGATACTTGGACCCTTGTGTAAGTTTTAGATAATACAGATCATTGTTAAATTTACACCCCTGTGTCTTATTTAAGCATGTCCCACAGTACTGCAGCCGGACCCGTGTAAGTCAACCCGACGAGAGGTCGGGGTCATATATATATATATATATATATATATATATATATATATATATATATATATATATATATATATATATATATATATATATATATATATATATATATATATATATATATATGTGTGTGTGTGTGTGTGTGTGTGTGTGTGTAAGAGAGAGAGAGGGGGGTGTTGTGAAGAATTCCCGCGAAGGATAAAAAGAAAAGGGAAACCGCAGCTGAGGGAGGCCCACCAGACCGGATGACGTCACTTTCATAGTCACTTTTAAGCTTTCCATCTGAAAGTCGGGGAGAGGCCTCCGCTGCCACGGGCAGCCTCCAGGCAAGATCTCGCGCCGGAATAAGGTCAATTCGGCCCAGAACAGCAAGAAGAAGAAGAAAGAGCTGGACTGGGGAAAGCAAAGTAGGAGGAATTGACCGAGCCGACTCTCTGTCTGTCTGTCCATTGGGACGCCATGAATTGTCTCGATAATAATAATAATAATAATAATAATAATAATAATAATAATAATAATGTGAGTCTAATGACGACTCCTCAGGGAAAGTCCCACGTAGACCTACATGCTTGTTTAGAGGTTCGTCAGGATGGAGCAGACTCAGAGAGGGCGCAGTCTCTGCCCCTCACCCCCTCGAGTGATGACGCCATTGGCGAAGAGCCTGTAGAGTGCTCCTCCTCCCACGGGAAGGGAAGGGAAGGGAAGGGAAGGGCGGAGGGAGAGAGACCCCTTGTCGGAGGGGGCGGGGAAGGAGTAGAGGGGATCGGAGCAGAAAGATGGCGACTGGACAGCGGTAAGCGAAGGTCTGTCCCCCACCATTTGGGACCTCCTCCTTTCCTCTGCATTTCTTCTTCTGTTCTGAGTTCTGACTGAGGTCTTCTTCCTCCTCCCGAGAGGCGGCTGGTGGCGCCTACGAACGACCGTCTGTCTGTCTGTCTGTCTCTCTCTCTCTCTCTCTCTCTCTCTCTCTCTCTCTCTCTCTTTCTCTCGGCTCCTTCCTCTTCACAGCTGCTTCTTCCAAAGGGAACTTCCGGGTGTATTGATCAGAACAAATGAAAAACGCCTCTAGGGAGGACCTCTCTCTCTCTCTCTCTCTCTCTCTCTCTCTCTCTCTCTCTCTCTCTATGTTCCATCAATCACCAACCAATAAACTAACCAATCACCCAACCAACTAATCAATCACCCAACCAATAAACTAACCAATCACCCAACCAATAACCCAAACAACCAATCACCCAGCCAACTAGTCAATCACCCAACCAATAAACTAACCAATCACCCAACCAACAAGTCAATCACCCAACCAATAAACTAACCAATCACCCAACCAATAACCCAAACAACCAATCACCCAGCCAACTAGTCAATCACCCAACCAATAAACTAACCAATCACCCAACCAATAAACTAACCAATCACCCAACCAACTAGTCAATCACCCAACCAATCACTAAATCAATAAACTAACCAATCACCCAACCAACTAGTCAATCACCCAACCAACCAACCAATCATCAAATCGATAAACTAACCAATCACCCAGCCAACTAGCCAGTCACCCAACCAGTAAACTAACCAACCACCAACCAATAAACTAACCAATCACCACCCAACCAACCAATCACCCAACCAATAAACTAACCAATCACCCAGCCAACTAGTCAGTCACCCATCCAATAAACTAACCAATCACCAACCAACCAACCAATCACCCAACCAATAAACTAACCAATCACCCAACCAATCACCAAATCAATAAACTAACCAATCACCCAACCAACTAGTCATTCACCCAACCAACCAACCAATCACCCAACCAACTAGTCAATCAAAAAACCAACCAACCAATCACCCAACCAAATAGTCATTCACTCAACCAACTAGTCAATCACAAAACCAACCAACCAATCACCCAACCAAATAGTCAATCACCCAATCAACCAACCAATCACCCAACCAACTAGTCAGTCACCCAGCCAACAACCAATCACCCAACCAACTAGTCAATCACCCAACCGACTAGTCAATCACCCAGCCAAGCAACCAATCACCCAACCAACCAACTAATCACCCAACCAACTAGTCAATAACAAAACCAACCGACCAATCACCCAACCTACTAGTCACTTACCCAACCAACCAACCTATTACCCAGCCAACTAGTCACTCACCCAACCAACAAACCAATCGCCCAACCAACTAGTCATTCACCCAACCAACCAACCAATCACCCAACCAACTAGTCAATCACCCAATCAACCAACCAATCACCCAACCAACTAGTCAATCACCCAATCAACCAACCAATCACCCACCCAACTAGTCAGTCACCCAGCCAACCAACCAATCACCCAACCAACTAGTCACTCACCCAACCAACTAGTCAATCACCCAGCCAACCAACCAATCACCCAACCAACCAACCAACCAATCACCCAACCAACTAGTCATTCACCCAACCAACAAGTCAATAACAAAACCAACCAACCAATCACCCAACCAACCAACCAATCACCCAACCAACTAGTCATTCACCCAACCAACTAGTCAATAACAAAACCAACCAACCAATCACCCAACCTACTAGTCACTCACCCAACCAACCAAACAATCACCCAGCCAACTAGTCACTCACCCAACAAACAAACCAATCACCCAACCAACTAGTCACTCACCCAACCAACTAGTCAATCACCCAGCCAACAACCAATCACCCAACCAACCAACCAACCAACCAATCACCCAACCAACTAGTCATTCACCCAACCAACAAGTCAATAACAAAACCAACCAACCAATCACCCAACCAACCAACCAATCACCCAACCAACTAGTCATTCACCCAACCAACTAGTCAATAACAAAACCAACCAACCAATCACCCAACCTACTAGTCACTCACCCAACCAACCAAACAATCACCCAGCCAACTAGTCACTCACCCAACAAACAAACCAATCACCCAACCAACTAGTCATTCACCCAACTAACCAACCAACCAACAACCAACCAACCAACTAGTCAATCAAAAAACCAACCAACCAATCACCCAATCAACTAGTCACTCACCCAACCAACCAACCAATCATCCAACCAACCAGTCATTCACCCAACCAACTAGTCACTCAACCAACCAACCAACCAATCACCCAACCTATTAGTCATTCACCCAACCAACCAACCAATTACCCAACCAACTAGTCAATCACCCAACCAACCAACCAAGCACCCAGCCAACTAGTCAATCACAAAACCAACCAACCAATCACCCAACCAACTAGTCACTCACCCAACCAACCAACAAATCCACTTTTTGAGAGGTCTGTCTTGCACAGCATAACAGAGGTCTCAGTATTCTTCTCTGACTCCCTTCACCCACCCAGAGTCAGTCACCTGTTGTTGCTATTCATCTTCTATATATACAAATGGATGCCTGTGTGTGTGTGTTCTAGAATAACTCTGAAACGCATTGAGCAATTTTAATCAAACTTGGTACACATATGACTTACTATCTGGGGAAGATTCCTATGGGGGTAAAACATCACTAGCACCAAAGGGGGTGGGGGTGGGAGGGGGTGACTTGTAAAAATAACCAAAAACGACAGATATTAGTGTCTAATCCATAGTTTTCGAGGTCACTGAGATGAATAGTGACACTCCTGATGCCCTTTAAGTCCAAGTTCAGCACCGATGGGAATGGGGTGTGAGAAGGGGTGATATATAAAATGTCAAAAATGCTGGCCAGTATAACTGAAGCAACTATCTTAACAGGAGAGAGAGAGAAAGAGAGATAGAGAGTAGAGGAGGTGTTAAGGAGGAGAGAGAGAGAGAGAGAGAGAGAGAGAAACATAACAATTATTAATAAAACCGACATTCGTATTATCATGATTTTTGTTAAGGGCTGCCAATTTATCAATATTGATCAGTGTTGCCAACAATGCATGTATGGCCAGGGCTACCAACAGCACCATGTCAAGCAGGGTTGCCAACATAATCTTTCTGATCATGGTGACCAACTGCACAGATTCTTCAGTCAGGGCTGCTCACATGACCCTTCGTATCAAGGCTGCCAACATGGCCAATTGACCATGATGACAAGTTATGTTACATATTCATCAGTGTTGAATATATACAGTATATATATGTATATATATATATATATATAAATATATTCATATATAATTTATTTATATAAATAAACATATACATATATCTAAATATATCCGGGTAGGGAGAAGAGGAAAACGCAGCTTCCTTGTCTATGGGCTGACTATTATTATTATTATTATTATTATTATTATTATTATTATTATTATTATTATTATTATTATTATTATTATTAGCATACAATGACATCGTTCCAAGTAGGAAAAATACGGTTCAAGGTTTTCCAGATACTTCAAAAGAAATATTTATTTTACAGAATAAATGTACATGAATGCATATTGACAGTGCCCCAAAACAGGCAGGGAGAGGAGGGAGGGAGGGAGGGAGGGCATCCCTCAGACTCCGTTCTCTTCGAACTCCATATTGGAAACAGTCGGCACCGGAGCGGTACAAAATATTTTGACAATTACTACGTGATCTGTATAGTTCCTCATTGGACGGGTTGGTATCGTTCTCGGATAGCACTCTGCTGGGCCCGCGTTCGATTCTCCGACCGGTCAATGAAGAATTAGAGGAATTTATATCTGGCGATAGAAATTCATTTCTCGTTATAATGTGGTTCGGATTCCACAATAGGCTGTAGGTCCCGTTGCTAGGTAACCAACTGGTTCTTAGCCACGTAAAATAAGTCTAATCCTTAGGGCCTGCCCTCTCTCACTAGGAGAGGTCTTCATCAGCTCATTGGTCTGGTTAAACTAAGGTATACTTAACTTGCATAGAAATACACAAATAAACCTTTTTACTTCTGAACGAAACAGTTCAGAATGATTCAACATCATGGAGGTTTCGTGTATGGCGACATGAATGCCTACATGAGCATCGCTTTCTATTAGTACTTCAAATCAGGCAAAACTCTATTCTCGGAAAAAATGCAAATGCTAAAATGGTAGTTGCTGTTATCGAGGGAGAGCCGCTTCAAAAGGCAATGAATGAATGAAAATAAAATCTGTGACTCTCCTCGAGGTTTATGTCTGAATGAATGCCAGCGTTGATTCCTACATGTGGCCCTCGCCGCCGCCGCCAGTATATTGTGTTTATGGCAGAGGTGTACGAGGAGCGAACGGGCGCTATCTACTGTGGTGGATTGTAAAAAAAATAGTGGCCAATGAGTAACTGCATGTGATTGTGGCTTTCCGGATTGTACTTCCCGTATTGTGATTCTGCCCTTTTAAAATGACGCTACATGAGAGTGAGTGACTACATTCTGTAGCCCTGTTACTCCTGAGAAGGCAGCGAGTGTTTCAAGGGTTCCTTTTATATTCCCACCCAAACCTTCGGATTCCTGTTGTGGCCCCATCCTGGTCCAGAGGACATTGGTTTGAACAAATGTGACCCTACAATATACTGTATGAACGCTTTCACATAGGTTGTGGTGCCATTCTTTGCCCAGCAGTTCCAGAGAGAGAGAGAGAGAGAGAGAGAGAGAGAGAGAGAGAGAGAGAGAAACAAAATATGTTGAACTGACCCCAACCCTGTTATCTCTACCATCTGCCAAATCACCTGCCCATGAAGGGCTGCAATGGCGCTCCATCTGGACAAACTTGAATCAGCTTCACCTGATGATGACTCCCCAAGAGTCGTTCAAAGGAACCCAGCTGTCCATGAGGAGGGCCAGCCGAAAATGCCAAAAGTTTGCGCCATACACACTTGAAAAATGGCAGCGTCGAAAGCCTTAAAGTCTGTTTTCTTCACCGGGATGAACGCCCAAGATGCAAATTACTGAAGGTCAAAACTCGAGCCACCAGAAGTAAAGTAAGTAACAAAGGACACCGTCGATGAAGGAGGCGATGTCACTTCTGGAGCTGCTGCAGTTGTTCCTTGCTGCCACCTTCCATCAACAGTATTGGTGGTGGCGTCTCTCCAGTTTGTGTAAGGGTCGGGGGGCGGAGGGTGGAGGGGTCGTGTGACGGCCTTCCTTGCAACACGTACTTTTGGGGGCGAGCCTCGCCCGTCATAGCCCTTGCCTTCCCCTCAGCTTGCTGAATCTCTGGAGTCGTTAAGGGGCCTCCCAGGGGCGGAGGAAAAGGTAAGATCCCAGACCCTGTGTGAGTTTTATAACCCTTCTTACCCACAGAGACGACCTGTGTTGAGTGCCTCCTATTTTGTGGCACTTTGATGAAATTTATCGTAGGAGACGACACTTCGCTGCATGGTGTTAAGGGACGATTTTATATCAGCCATAGGATTAGTGGGACTACGATTGATTAATGTTAATGCGGAGAATCTTGTTTATTCATAATTACAAATGTGTGTTTAATCGATTTTGAAGTTTGTGAATGAATTAGGTTTAAGGTTAATTTCTTACTTTGTCTCTTAGTATCACACCGACCGGTGCCTATATATGTGGTTTCTCTCTCCAGCTCATTCCTTTCTCTTTCACTCCAGTGTTGTGCTATATAGGGGTTTTGGAATTGTCATTGTGAGATACTTCCTTCTTCCATAAAGTGCAGTTTTCTTTCTCATTTTAAGATATTGGTAGTCATAAATCATTAAATGCTCGTTTAGTGTCTCTGTAACCTTCTCTTTGATAAAGTACTTTGAATTGCTTTTGTTCTGGTACGAGTCCCACTCATTATCATAGTGGTCTTTAAGGGCTTTGAAGTAGATCGAAGAATCTCTGAACTCGTTACCATCTCATAGGGTTCATTAAAATAATATATATATATATATATATATATATATATATATATATATATATATATATATATATATATATATATGTATATATATATGTATATATATATATATATATATATATATATTATATATATATATATATATATATATATATATATATATATATATGGTATGTATATATGTATATGTATATATTTCACCCAAAGCTAGCCGTAGTCCCTTCTCCTAGCGGATGAGACTGCAAATCTTTCGGGAGTGTGAAACAGAAAATGATTCCACATGAATACAGGTTTGACGAAGGAAAGTTTCCGCCAAACCTCGAAATATATTCCAAACATATTTCAAAGAAAGGCCGACACACACATCTCCCACATGAGCTCCATGAAAGTTTGCATCTCTATCAAAAAAAAAAAAAAATGATAGCACGAGGTAAATATCACACACAAACATATAGACAGAGAATGTAACATTTAGCACTGTGCAAAAATATAATATTAAAACCACGTAGCTAGTTCTTAGTACTTCGTAGGCCCACAAATACACGCAATACAAAAGCACATCGCTCACGGGAAGGATACAAATTCGCTTTAAAGATTCCTCAAAAATATACCAGCCCTAATAGTGCGCCCGCGCGAGACGAATGTTGCCACGTAAAACAACATATATATATACATATACCTTGTTAGTCGAAAAATGTTGAGTCTGAAAGGAGCGGGGTGGGGGGGCTGGGGGGGGGCTGGGGGGGGGGGGGGGGGGGGCTTACCTTTTCAGAAGAATTCCCTCTCTATGTGAACAAAAAGGCCACCTACGCATGAAGAAAAGGCTTCAACAGCAATTGCAAATTCACTGGAGGTCGACACTGCATGTACACTCACCTGGACTGACTGACACGACACCCAGTTCTGAAAGAGAAGAAAAATTTGGGGTTAATTAATGGAATGTCAATTGAAATATCCTTGGCACTCTATATACTACCTTCATAAAACCATCCTCATCATTCATGACATTTAGGCAGGCAGTGAGCCTTAATCTCATGCCTGAAATAGAACGTGTATTAGTTTTTGCACAGCATGAGAGCGTCAAAGAATCGTGTGGAGACAGGTTCTGAAGGAATCTCTGTTGGATGCAAAAGAAGTCACTGTCCCTGCTGTCTTTTCTAAATGAACACAGTTCTGGAAGTCTGTCTACATCTGACTACAAACAAAGCAAATGCTCGTGTCCGTTATCTTGTTATTTTTGTTTATTATCAGGTGCGGAAGCTTCGTCATACTGCCAACAGGAATGCCCCTAAATGACTCACACTCTGGCTGCCGAGTCTCCTGCACAGGAAATAAGGAGGACCTGGAGGAGGCTCTTCCTTTCCATTGCACCTTCGCTTCACTTGACTCTGCCACTGTATACAAGCCTTCCTCACCCCTCCACCCCCCAACCCCCCACACAACCCTTTCTTCATGACGCTTCCGATTTATAGACTCTCCGTCAGCCTCCAGCTCTCCATTCTTCTCATGTGAGCAAACCAGGTAACGAACGCTCTCTCTCTCTCTCTCTCTCTCTAAGTTTATGCTACACCTCACAGCAGTTATTGGTTTTTTTCATAAAGTAATGCGCTCTCGCTCTCTCTCTCTAAGTTTATACGACACCTCACAGCAGTTATTCAGTTGGCTTTTTTTATAAAGCAATGCTCTGTCCCTCTCTCTCTCTCTCTCTCTCTCTCTCTCACATAGCAGGTGACAATACTTGGGCGCTGACGAAACCTGTCTTTCACGCTCCATCATCGTGAGTAAAAGCAGTTAAGAATGGACGCTCTGCGAAGATGTGTTTGTGTGGAAAAAAACCATATTATATACATTATGTAGTTCTAATTCAATGGAAATAATAATAATAATAATAATAATAATAATAATAATAATAATAATAATAATAATAATAATAATAATATACATGATCTCGTTTCTTAGTAAATAAAATACGAATGCACGTACACACACATATACTGTATACATATATATATATATATATATATATATATATATATATATATATATATATATATATATATATATATATGTATATATATATATATATATATATATATATATATATATATATATATATATATATATATATTTGCAGGTTTGAGAAAATTAAAACAGAATACGCATAAATAATAGTAAAAATATTCCATGAAAACCATCAATAAAAGAGCCATTACAAAAAGTCTTTCTGAAGTGAGGCTGACAAAGCAAAAAGCACAGGAATATTGAAGAACGACTGAAAGCAAATCTATAATATATATAAAAATAAAGACAAGACTGGCCACGTGCATATGCGTCTGTATGCATCTACAGTACTGTACGACACGTTTTTGCAACATACACAATGTTACACTCAGTTATTATTATTATTGTTATTATTATTATTATTATTATTATTATTATTATTATTATTATTATTATTATTATTATTATTATAGATGAAACCAATTCATATGGAAGAAGAAGCAGCCCACCAAAGGGGCCATTCACTTGAAATTCAAGAAGCTTCCAAAGAATATTGTGATGCCCGTCAGGGGAATACAGAAGGTAAAGAGAAATACAGAGTGAAGAGAGCTCACTTATTAAAAAGAAAAAATAAATTGATAAGTAGATAAAAATGTCCTAAAATGCAAGGAAGGAGAAGAGCATTAGGGTGGGAATGCATTGCATCTTCGCTTGAACGTGTGCAGTTCCAATTGCACCACACCCTCAGTAGGGTGGAGGCTGTTCCGCAGTCCTCCAACGGTGAGAGAGAGAGAGAGAGAGAGAGAGAGAGAGAGAGAGAGAGAGAGAGAGAGAGAGAGAGAGAGAGAGAGAGAGAGAGAGAGAGAGAGAGAACAAAAATACCAATGTATGATGGCAGAGGAGCCCAACATTACTTCGTAGACATTCTAAAATCTCCTCGAAAGTGTGGAAGAGGAAGGAAGGAAGGAAGAGCCAGAGACAAGGCTCTCTGCGCACGACGAAAACTATTCCAGTATATCATAATGAAGACCTCCATAACAAGAATGAGATCAGGCGATGAGTAAGCAATTAGGTCACCTGACGACCTCCCAGAATGAAACGGATAAGAAGCGTATCGCTTCAATAAAACAAAAAAGGATTTCGAGGAATTAATGATAATGATGAGGGGAGCGACGGCTGAACAGTAATAAACAAGAGAGAGAGAGAGAGAGGAGAGAGAGAGAGAGAGAGAGAGAGAGAGAGAGAGAGAGAGAGAGAGAGAGAGAATTTAATACCACGGGTATTTCCATATTTCCAGAAATAAATGCAGAGCAAAATCCGGTCATATGTCTTGTTTTGTGGTTATGTGTAAAGTAATTAGTAATCAGTTGGATTACATCAACGATTATATGATTATTTAATAATTGTGTATTTATGTATAATGCTCCTGAATGATTTTATTTTAAGATGACACCCTGCAACTGGTTTTTAACTGGAGTCTACTTTTACCGTGGACGACCATAAACATTGCGCCGCCAGTTACTCGTACAAATGAATCAGTCGGTCTTGCTCTGAAGTCGTGAGTTTGAAAACCATTGATTGATAGCACTGAGATTGAAGGTATAAATTTTAGTGTGGTGTATATAGTAAAACTTCCCTATAAGTAAATATTCGTACATAGGTTTTATTTAACAACTTCTGAAACTTATTACCGCATTTGTATGAATATGTATAGCCTATGCATACATGAACACCTTGTGGACTGATATGTTGGTAAGTTTCAGATCATGCAACCTATTTAGTGCTAAATGTATTTTGTAGTTTATATGAAGGTGTATACTGCTCAAAACTCATGTGCTCACTTAAGCACTGTGTATGGAAGTGTATGCTTACATCCGTTATACTTATATTACTGTAATAATATTTAAAATTCGATCAAAACTGACGGCAGGTGACAGACAGAGGAGGGGGCTGACAGAGCTGCAACAAGAGAACGGCCCAAAGCGATTTGCAAAGTGTTCATGGATGTGATCAGGTATTGCAGCAACAATGAAATGGCATCATATCACCTTCTGGAATCAGCTCAAAGGGACTTATTAAACGACAAAGGAAATATTTATGTCAAATCGATCGCTTCTAAAATATTACGGAATCTGGAAATAAAACTAGTAAAAAGGCTTCATAATGTTTTATAAACTTGTGCTGCTGTTGGGTGATTATTCAACCACTTTTCTATTATTGTCATGTAATATTTTGAATTAAGTTAAAAAAGGGATATTGTTGTACGAGTGCCTTTTTATCTTGCCAAATTTGTGTCTCTCACCCCTCAAAATTATCTTTCTCTTCTATGGGCACCCCACTCGTCTCCTCTCCTCTCCTGAGTCCCTCTCCTTTCAGTACCTGGTGAGCTGATGTCCGGGGTGGGTCTGAGTGAAGTGTTGTCTAAACGAATCACCTTTCGTGTTGTACCCTTCAGTTGCACACATTTCGGGAGTCTCTCTCTCTCTCCTTCTCTCTCTCTCTCTCTCTCTCTCTCTCTCTCTCTCTCTCTCTCTCTCTGGATGGGACCTTACCCAGAAAAAGTAGAAGCTGTGCTGATGTTGCCAACCTCAGTCATCAATCTTGCCAAGACTGAGCAAAAAGTTAGGGAAATTGGGAAAATCATCGGTGTTCATGGGCGACCACTGCTTCATTGCCCAGGTAAGGAAAGGGCCAAGCCCTTATTTACCCCTTGCACCAGGGCCCAAAAAGACACATATTGACAACATCCAAAACCCAAACCGGAAGCTTAATGCAAAACAAGTGACTGCAAATCTGCAAACCCCTTGAAGGCCTCCTGAACCAGAATTGAATATCAGAACCCAATCTCTGAGGGAATGTGCTTGAATGCTTCCTTGCAAGGGTTTTCGTGCCTGCTGAGAGCCTCTAAAGTCCTACGATCAAAGAAGGAAGCGTAGGACTGAAAGAGAATCCTCAGGAGAAAGCCTTCAATGTCCTACGACCAAAGAGAAGCATAGGACTGAAGGAGAGGCCTTTGGGGAGACGAGGCGTCCCTTCACAGTACTGGGAACTGATCACGGTCCTGTGTACAGTAAGGAGGGATTGGGTACCTATGCCCTCAGGTACATTGCTGGTATATACCTCCAAGCAACCTGATTAGGGTATGGTAGAGGCTAGCCCTGGGTGCAATGGCCTTGGCGAACGTGTCTTGTTAGGCAGAAACATCAAGATGAACCAATTCATGCATTCAATACACCTTTTGGATATCAACCATCAAAATTCTATGGGACTTCGCCAATCCTGGATGCCACAACCGTACCTGAGTTTACAGCAGTCATTGAGCAGCTGAGGGGCAGGCTGTCTGCCCCGCAAGGGGCATCTCTGGTACTCAGATGAGAGCGTTCCCAAGGGCACTGAAGAAGACGTGTATGAAGAAGGGAATGGCGAATCGGTCTACAGGGTCAGAAGGTGGGGCGAATGTGATAAAAATCTTTTATTCATTTCATTTATTCAGGTTAATCATAAGACATGGCTTCTTTTTTCAGTAAGTGGCTTGAAATTTATATATATTATATATATATATATATATATATATATATATATATATATATATATATATATATATATATATATATATATATATATATAATATATATATATATATATATATATATATATATATACATATATACACACACATACACACACACAAATATTCCCTACCTTTCCTGAGAAGTTAAAATTAATGTTCTTATTTTCCGTCAGGTTAACTGAATACCACCAGACGTAACTAGACTATCTCTCTCTCTCTCTCTCTCTCTCTCTATATATATATATATATATATATATATATATATATATATATATATATATATATATATATATATATATATATATATATATATATATGAAATACAGAAAAGGCGAAGCGAGAATAACGATGGAAAATGTATTTTCAAACATAATGTAATTTTTGTTTTAGGGAAACTGAGTGAAACGTTTTCTTGGCGAAGATGTCATTTTGGAAGGGCAATTTTTCTCACATGCCAAGCGCTTTGTTGGCCGAATCGCTTGAGCTTCAGACTGTCACTCGATGGGCCGGAGTTCAATTCCCGCGGCCGGCTGATGAAGAGTTAGAAGAATGTGTTTCTGGTGATAGAAATTCATTTCTCGATATAATGTGGTTCGGATTCCACAATAAGCTGTAGGGTCCCGTTGCTAAGTAACCAATTGGTTCTTAGCCACGTAAAATAAGTCTAATCCTTCGGGCCAGTCCTAGGAGAGCTGTTAATCAGCTCAGTGGTCTGGTAAAACTAAGGTATACTTACTCACATGCCACTTGTGATTAGGGAAAGAGAGAGAGAGAGAGAGAGAGAGAGATGAGAGAGAGAGAGAGAGAGAGAGAGAGATCCTAATAAAAATATTTGGCCGAATTGCATCATATAAAATATTTTATGGCAATATTTCGCTTTAATTCATTATTGCATTTTGGATCGAAAATATATTTTCCTATGTTTTGAGTTTCATTTTGCACGTTTTTGAAATTAGTATATTCGTTCGTAAATGCGTCCTTTGAAAGAGATAGCAGACCCACCATCATATCCCACAATTCCTGGGACCACAGTGGGAAATTGGGGGTTTTTAGGTGGGGAAAAAAGCAACCAAAAAGGTTGAAATAAAAGGACATTATTCCTACTGATAATTCTCATTCAGATTAGGGGAAATTCATGGAATGTTTTCAGACTAATATTCCCTAGGGTAAGGACAGAGTGCCCTAGGTTAGGTTAGGTGAGGAGAGATGAGGTTAGGTTTTAATGTATTCATTTACGAACACATTAAAACATGGATGATAATGAAATTTTCCAGTTCAAAATGACAAAAAGGTCTACGGCAAAACTTGGCCATATTTTTATATCGTTTATTCATAAGTTGAGAACAATGAATATATACATCAGTAATTGCAATATCAAGTGTGCTTTTGAAACATCCATCCAGAACACTGTAATATTCTGAATTACAATCTCCCACAAATGTCCTTGTAAGCATCAGGGTAAATGGTATTCACTGACAACACCCTCTTTGCAAGTGCAAGGAAAAAGTTATGAACATGGCCTGGCAAACATGATGCTTCTTGGTGTGACAACATGGGGCTTCTTAGTGTGACATCATTACACTTTTTAGGCAGGCGGCATATTACTTTTTAGTGTGAAAATATAGGCCTTTTTAGTGTGGCAACATGATATTTCATTGACTGACATGATACTTCTTGATGTGACACCATGGGCCTTTATAGTGACAACATAACATTTCATAGGCTGACATCATATTACTCTCCTGTGTGACAACATGGGCCTTCTTAGTGAGACATGACATTTCATAAGCTGACAACATTTTTGTTGTGACAACATGGGTCTGCATTGTGTGACAACATGACACTTCGTGGTCTAACAATCTGAAACTTCTTGGTGACAGCATCTGCCTTCATAGTGTGACAGCATGACATTTTTCGCCTTCAGATCCTGACACCACATGACCAGACAACATTTCATGACTTGGCGTGACAAATACTTAATTCCTTGGCCAGCCAACATGACTTGTTTTTTGCTTGACATGATGGCAATTCTTGGTGTGACAACACAGCACTTCTTGGCGTGACAACATGACGCTCCTCTTTCTGACAACATGAACCCTTGGCCTGCAACAGTATTCACATACGAGATCCTTCTCTCTTGAATAATTCCTCTGGACTGCTCTGGTTCCATTCACGTGGAGACTCCACTTCATGAACCTGAAGTCTCCAACTTTACACCTCTCTCTCTCTCTCTCTCTCTCTCTCTCTCTCTCTCTCTCTCTCTCTCTCTCTCTCTCTCTCTCTCTCTCGTGGGAACTGAGTCAGTAAGGAATGTTGTCAGCGGTAATGGAGGGTGTCATCACCTCGGAGCTTCTGCTCAGATGTTTGAGGCAAGTTTCAGACAGATTTCCTCAGCCGTTTTCTAATAAAGACAGACACTTGGATGAGAGAGAGAGAGAGAGAGAGAGAGAGAGAGAGAGAGAGAGAGAGAGAGAGAGAGAGAGAGAAGACTAACCTGAACTACGATGTATTAGGATCCAAGGATGAAATTGCATTCACGATAACTTCCCCCAAGCGACATCTGATCGACAGCAGACGACAATTTGCACAAAATCCTTCCCATTTCTTCTCGCGCTGGTTTCGAAGATTAGGGAAATATTGTTGAAACTATTCTTTCACCCGTCTAGCCAACCCCTTCTGTAAGACCCTTCCTATTAATATATATGTGTACTGTATATATATTATATAATTTATGGTTCTGTCCATGTTTGTTTATCATTCCGTCTCTGTGAATGATCAGACCACGACTGATCAGTTATCTGGGTCATATACCTTTTGTTCTATGTACCCAATCTTGTGCTGTTACTTCCATTCTGGCTCGAGCCTAGATCCAGACAGTTATTTGAGGCGTTAAAGGAGCAGAGAGATACATTTCAGTACAATGTCTAGGGCGTCTGTACAACACTTACAGACTTTGGCTCCAACTATATGCGAAACCCTCCAGGAATAATAATACAGCCACTGGAATGTCAGAAATGGAATGAATGACTGTGTCCACTGATCTTCATCTTTCACATCAGGATCGAACCCAGGTCTTTCAATTGAAAGGCAAGGGCGCTGCCCACTTGGCCATACAAGTCATAATATATATATATATATATATATATATATATATATATATATATATATATATATATATACAGTATATATATATACACATTTATCATTTTAACCGCAGTTAGTGTAGGCCGAAGGGTTGGTAAGAAAAAGAAAGTTTTTCCCAAATACTTCAGACATTCAACCAAATGCCCACTCAGGTTGCACTACTTAACACTGAAATAATTGAAACGGTATCATATAAGCATTACCGCCGTTATTTTGTTATTATGATTATATTATAATAATTTCAAATACATAGTAATAGTTACTTTTATCTACATAAGGAACTCGGGTGACAGGAAATGTTGGTAGCAGAAGAAAGAAGTCTTCACCCAGTGTTCCCCCCAAAAGCAGTCCACCCAAAACAAACGAAGGAGGCCAAAAGCCTTCGAGGCAAAATTTACCTTTCCTTAATTAACCAGCGGTACCTACCTACCTACCTACCCAATTGGGAATCATTTCCACCTGAATGTCATTAGTGGAGAAGACGAACTGTCTCGCATGGTGTCATTGCAGCTCATTTCAATCTGACTGTTGTTGATAAAACAGATTTCAGATTTTTTCTGACAGAAGGGAAGACGTGAATGTCACAAGTGTATGTCACAAATGTATGCCACAATATTAACACCCTGCACTGAAGTAACACACACACACACACACACACACAGAAAGAAAGAGAGAGAGAGAGAGAGAGAGAGAGAGAGAGAGAGAGAGAGAGAGTCTTCGACATCATTACATTCCTGTCTCAAAAAGCGACTCCACTCTTAATGTGTGTGCATTGTGAGAGTAGCCGGAAATATACAGCATTTTCGGTACCAAAGGGACATTACGAGTTTAATAGGATGCCTTTTGGATTACAAGGGTCCCCAATAACATTTACTAGACTGGTTAACACAGTACTTCATGGCTTGTTAGGAAAGTCGGTGTTTGTGTACATGGATGACATTCTCATATGCACAGATACGATTGAAGAACATCTAAAGGTGTTAAAAGAAGTCCTCAAGCGATTACGGTTCGCTGGATTAAAGTCAAATTGGCCAAATGTGAGTTCCTGAAGAGAAAAATTGTCTATTTAGGTCATGTTGTCTCTAAAGAGGGGAGTCAGAGTGAATGATGAGAAAGTTAAAGCCATTGTGAATTTTCCAGTTCCCAAAACTAGGAAACAGATTCGTTCGTTCCTAGGTATGTCGGGTTTCTTTCGTCGTTTTGTGCGGAACTTTTCTACAATAGCGTCTCCATTGACAGATTTGTTACAAGAAGACGTTAAGTTTGTTTGGGGTGATAGTCAGCAATTAGCTTTTGAGAAGCTTAAGAACGTTTTGGTGAACCCACCTGTTTTGAAGTTTCCAGATTTTAGTCAACCGTTCACCTTAGTGACTGACGCGAGTCAGGAAGGTATAGGTGCGTGTTTGATGCAGAAATTTGAGGGGAAATTACACCCAATTGCTTTTTATAGCAGAAAGTTCAAAACGCGTGGTAATAACGAAAGGCTGATGTCAGTTGTGGACAAGGAGGCTTTCGCAGTCGTCTCTAGCCTTGTCCATTTTAAGATGTTGTTGTTGGGAAATAAAGTTGAGATTTTTACAGATCATCAACCGTTGTTAGAGCTTTTTAATAAGCCAAATTTGTCGCCCAAGAGAGCGCGTTGGTTTTTGACATTGAGAGATTTTGATGCAAGCCTCAAATACATTGAAGGTAAGCATAATGTGGTTGCAGATGCATTGAGCAGATATTTTCCGGTCGAGGATGAGGGAGTGCATTCCGAATCTTGTGTGAGAGAAGAGAGTAAATATTTGGTGTCTAATGTCTCGGATACTAGTAGTTCTGAGATATCGCATGTAGAGGACATACACGTTTCTACAGTGCATACTTCAGGGAGAAATAGTGAGTCGGCAGTCTCGGGAGAGATTGTTGTTTGTGATAGTGAGGGTAACGCTGTGTGTTATATTACGGGTGAAAATGTCACTTGGGACATAGGCTTGCTCGAACACAAGCAAGATGAGGATAAATTGTTGTCAGATGCTAAGGCATTTCTTAGGGAAGTTTCACCGAAGAAAGGGTATAAGTTGCTATAGCGTTCTTTAAGGGATAATTTGTAGATATGGTGTTCCTGGGTTGTATTGTTGTTATGGGAATGGGTAGTTACCGGTCATTTTTTTTTCCTTTCGGGTGTTAATGGGTTGTAAATGGGCATGACTTGTAGTTTGTTGTAATTCAGGAAGACGTTACTCCGTAGAGTTTTACGAATTTTTAATAGTTCGGGTTCATTGTGATTTCTGATGTAAGCTGCAGTACTTATTGTAAATTGTGTGCAGAATACCGTAGAGTTTTGTAGATATATGAATTTGAGTTTTTGCTTTTTTTTATATGGATCGCAACTGCGGTTAGGGATTTCATCGTTCGCACTTGGCGATAGAAATGGGTTACTTTGAGTTAATGGTTTTTTTTCATATGATTTTGGGAATTGTGACATGGGCTAATTTCATACGAGATTTGACCCGTGTGTTATTATGTTATTATGTTATGACTGTGTTTTGTCGCCTGACGCAATATCTGTGAATACAGAGTTACAGAATAAGGGTTTGTTGTTTAGGATTTTGTTTTGGGGAGGTATTTAGTATATCGGACCGAACGGGTCTGATCTTTTACGGGTTGGGATATGCCAGTTAGGATTTAGGAGAGGTTTAAGAAGATTTTGATAGGGATATCGAATTCGAATATTCGGGATTTTTCAGTTCTCTTTTAAATTAAGGGAGCTGTACCATGAGTAATTGTAGTTGTTAGGATCATAGGAGCGATTGCCATTAAGTCAATTGCTATTGTGTTGAGAATTAGTTGGGTATTGCGAAATATTCGCTAACTGGAGTAGAACCTTGATGTCTTTTACGAGATATGATACCTTTCAGATGTTTAGGATTGCCTTTCGTTGTTCAGTGTATGGATAGGATTCTCGAGTACTTTTTTTCTGTTGGATAGAATTTTTATGAATAGTTCTTTGGAGTTAGTGTACTTGGTAGTGAATTGACTGTGGAAATTCCGGGTATCAACTTGGAATTGTTTCACGTTGAGAACATATGACCTTTGCACTAGTAGTCTTATTTGGTTCAGTAATAATATGGTATAGGGAATAGACGAGTTACTTTTTGATATGACTGTCGATATGACCGACTCACGGAAAATACCACTCCCTCGAAATGGAGAGGTTGGAATAGCTTCACCGTCCTCAACATATGAGAAAGCTGTCAACGTTACTTCTGCACTTTGGAGAGATGTCGGGCAGGATGTCTTCATGTAGCCGTACTTTCGAGGAGACGTTGGGTTGGCGCAAAAAGGATTTGCGAGCGCCACTTTCAACATGGGCTTGTGCAGTTGCGAGCCATTCATCTTCGTCGGATCGCTGGGCGACGCAAGTATACATTCAGCTTGGACTGGTGCAGTCGCAAGCCTTTCATCTTGGTTGGATTACCGTTGGCGTGCGCAGTCGCAGGCCTTTCAGCGTGAGGCAGTACCAGGAGTGAAATCGTCTAGATTAATGCGTTTCTTGAATGAACTGGTTGTGCTATAATATCTGTGTTATAAGATATATATATAAGTTTTGCACCTAGACATTTTGAGGTGGGGTCCACCTCAGGTGCGTGGACCGAGCAATCTGTAAAGGCTCGCGAAGGTGACCTTTGAAAAGTTGGGTCAGCTATTCGCAGGGTCCATATTCATTACACGCAGCAGATAGGAAACTGCTGAAACATTCGCATACCACAAGGGTCGAAGAAACCACCTTGGTGACAAGACAAGGGCTGGAAAATGCGTTTTCAGCAAAGAACGTTCTAGAAGCTGAACCAGTTTCAAAATCCGGTTTTTGAAGGATGCTTCTTAATAATGTATGCTGTGTACGTGTACTTCGTGACGCCTCGAAGTACAGAGGCGTGTCTTGCCGAACTTTGACCTCGAATGATGTCATACAAAAGTACGTTCGTTCGTGCGTTACATAATGAATATAATGGGAGGAACCGTTGTTCGAATTGGACTTGTGAGATCCGAATCATGTGTGTCTGGAAATGTGAGTGATTTTTCACATGGAGACTGTCCCAGAGGACTTGTGGAGTGATTAAGAATTCATATACGTTTTTAGACTTTGTTTTTCAGAATTGTGAACACACGGTATCTCCTGTGACAGTGGAAGATGTGTTTCTGCAATTTTTTACATTTTATGATTTTTTAATGTGACGTTTATTTTTTTCACAGGTATTTCTGTTCCACTCCATTCCTATTCCTTTTTCCTCTCTCCCTCCTACGAGGATGAGAGTGGTGTGACATTTGAGATGACCTGTTTTAATTGATTGACGTGTTCATGTTTTGACAGATGAGTTATTTTCTGTAATTGGGGGTTTATGATTTTGGAGCATTATTTCCTTAGAAGATTTTCTGATAGTTATGTGAAACATTGAATTTCATTCTTCGTAATTTTTAAGAAGTTATTTTTCGTTGATTTTTGTCAATAAAGGGTTTTAGTTTTGTACTTAGTATCTCATTCCAGTAGTCCTTAGGTTTAGTTAGGGAAAGATATAACTTATGATGCCGGCTCACGTTACTGCTATCACACAATGTCTCGGGATAAGCGAGATCGAACCTCTGTTCATAAAACAGAAACTTAAATCAAGTATAGGCTTAGAAATGGCCTTTACATATATATATACATATATATATATATATATATATATATATATATATATATATATATATATATATATATATAAACAGTATATATATATATATGTATATATATTGCAGGAAATGTATACATACAATCGATATGAATAACACCAGGGAAGGAAGGTTTTCCATTTTGAAAACTGGGAAACTTCGTCATAAAAAAAACAGTAATCGCTGATTACGACTTACGATTATGAATATAATCAAATATTCTAACTGGGTGAAATCTTGATCCATTTCATCGTAATCTTGCGTCGCAACATCAACCCAGAATCCACATTGATGTCTGTCATGTTGTCTATAAATACATAAATAAATCAATATAATATAGAAATTTGCAACGGTATTTGTTACAGAACTGTCCCCAGTTCTGACTCACATCTGGATCGAACCCCGGTATCTCAGACTGAAAGGCCAGGGCGCTACCTATATATATATATATATATATATATATATATATATATATATATATATATATATATATATATATATATATATATATACATATATATATATATATATATATATATATATATATATATATGTGTGTGTGTGTGTGTGTGTGTGTGTGTGTGTGTGTGTGTGTGAAATCTCAATTTATAAGCAACGACAATCAAATAAGATGTGAAGAACAATCACTGGGCAAAAACTTGCCAGATGGCAACTTATAGAAACAATGGTTAAAAGTACCGTAAGGTCTACTTATCCTTCCCCCGGACCTGGGAAATGTCGTACCGTAAACGAACCGAAATACCGTACCTACCGTCCCTGAAATATAACGCACCATACTTAAAAATACCGTTTCTGTCCACTAGCAGAAACACCGTACCATATCTGAAAAATGTTATACCTGTACCGTACTCAAGCAGAAATGCCGTTAAGTTAAGTATACCTTAGTTTTAAGCAGACCACTGAGGAGGAGGAGGAGCTGATGAAGAAGAGCTCTGCTAGAGAGGGAGGGAGGGAGGGAGGGAGGGCTGGCCCCAAGGAAGGATTAGACTTATTTTACGTGGCTAAGAACCAATTGGTTACCTAGCAACAGGACCTACAGTTTATTGTGGAATCCGAACCACATTATAGCGAGAAATGAATTTCAATCACCAGAAATAAATTCCTCTAATTCTTCATGAGCCGGTCGGAGACTCGAACTCGGGCCTAGCGAGTGCTAGCCGACAACTCTACCGACTCCCCCAACGAGAAATGCCATACCGTACCTCAAACTGTTGTGCCGTACACTAACAAATACCGTATCGTACCGTACCGTACTTTAGGCCCAGCATCCAGCACAGAAGGAGTTCCCATTTGAACGACTCAACAATTGTCATTCAACACCAGAGAGAGAGAGAGAGAGAGAGAGAGAGAGAGAGAGAGAGAGAGAGAGAGAGAGAGACAGTTTCTCCAGAGGCGGCATCACTCACGTTCGACACTTGGACGAACTCAACCACTTACAGTAAATATGAAAGCTAATTTATTACACTGGAGTGTTTTTGTGTTTATGGGATAACCGAGAGGTCTCTGGGTTTATATTAATCACGATGTATAGGAATTTCAGTATTATTTGAGTTTATAAACCATGACTTGATATCGGAGTTCTGATGGTGTGATCGGAAGTGTCTGCTCTTCATATGATGAGAAGGAAAGTGGCTCTCAGATCGATTGCAAACTCACCCGTTCCCGAGAGAGATACTTTCCCTCCTTTGTTTTAGGCTTTACTGAACGCGATGCTTATTGTTTTAGTGATGGGATTCAAATAGAACTTGACGACGAAATCAACGAAGGTCAGAAACGTTCAATCACACAATAATGAATCATACAGGAATGGCATTTTCAAGTCTAAAATGTGATGATGGTTCAAAGCAAAGTTTTACCCTGAATTCAGTATCAAACGGTATCTATTGTTTATTGTTATATGTGATGATGACTATATCAGTAAAACACGACTGTATTTAATTTAAATAGTCCAGTTCGAACCATTTTATCTCACAATACTGTCAAGGTTTCAAGGAACATTTTACCGAAGACTCATTCAACGATATTTGTTATTTATCGTCTGTTATTATATATATATATATATATATATATATATATATATATATATATATATATATATATATATATATATATATATATATATATATATATATATATATATATATATATATATATATACTCGTATATATATATATATATATATATATATATATATATATATATATATATATATATACTGTATAAGTAACACGCGTCTATTCATTTAACTTAAACTTTCCTATACGTAGCGTTTTTATTTTTACCTTTACATACTCCCTAGTTAGTCTAACAGAAATTCAGAAAGGCGCAGAATAAAAGAAACGTCATTTGAAAACGTGAAACGACAGAATCAGCTTACTTTCTGGTGCTATGAAGTGCTTATCGTCTCCCCTTGCCTGACGCCACCGGGATTTTGATTCGTAAATGAATTCTCATTTGAACGCTTCCTACGAAGGACGCTTCAAATATCTGTGAGTTAAGCACCAGTGGATACACGACAACACAACACACGGACCGAGGAATGGAATTTAAATAAAGACTTTAAACGAGCTCTGATCAGGTAGGTACTACAGAGTGCACAACGCCAGACGACTGACTCTCTTAACTAACTATTGTAGTATATAGGGCTTTTGGAACATTATCCTATCTACCATGATATTTCGGCGCATTGTGTGACAATTATTATGGGTGATAATATTATCGCGCAATATGTTCTTCTATCATTTTTCATTAAAAGCCTGATAATAATATTCAGAGACAATAATGTATCAGTAACTTGAAAACAGTTTCTAAAGTTGAACGACCATTTTCAGCCACCCGTCGACTGGGGTATTTAGACAGTACTGCATACATACACCACCATCATAGAATGAATTAGGTGAAACCACAAGAGATATTTCCAGAAACTTGACGCCACGGACATTTTCTTATTTAAAAAAGGGATTTCAGTTTCATCACTGATGGTTTTATTTGCCAACTGCCCCTCAGGATGATAGAAAATTAAATTAACGAGTAGGTAAGGTTCCACCTCTCGCGAGCTGTTGAAGACTCTGTCATACAATGATTTCAGAACTAAGGAAATGTCAATACCTATACACAGGTAGGCACAGTAGGCCTACCAAACAAGAGGTATTAAAATATGACTGAAATAAGCGGTTGTAGGCCTATTCTATATATATATATATATATATATAATATATATATATATATATATATATATATATATATATATATATATATATATATAGATATAGATATAGATGTATAGTTAGATATCTTGCCCATATCTACTCTACCACACAAGTTATACTATAAAAATAGAATTGTATCTGCGCAAGTGACTGCCTGCATCCGTGATCCTTACTCAACAGGAATCCCTGTAGGAGGTGGATGGTTACTGTTCCTGTTCCAAGTATGACCTCACTGTTCCAGCTCAAATGTTCAGCAACCACCAGGAAAGCCGTTAGGGAAGCCATTAACACTCCCTGGTGGTTGGATATTTTGGAGTTAATGATAAATGCATTTGTACCAATTTCAGTGGGATTCTGTATTTCTATATGCAACAAAGTTTCCATAATGTTCAGCTCTTTTGCAATTATTATTATTATTATTATTATTATTATTATTATTATTATTATTATTATTATTATTATTATTATTATTATTATTATTATTATTATTATTATTCATTTAGTACTGTAATTAATCTGACAAGGAACAAAATTTTTTTTCGCAAAAGCTAAAACACAATGAACAGAAAATAACCACTACACACACACACACATTATATAATGAGAGAAAAGTCATGAGATGAAACAATGTTCCTCGGGGAACACTGAAAGGGAGTTCAAAGAGGCAGGTGCACAGAGCGAAGAATACGACGTTTGAGCTTTTATTTACTTATTGGCAACGTCACACATTCAGACATATTTCGTCTTTTGTGACTCTCAAGACAGATTCATTGTCTCCCAATGAGCCCTATATATATTTTGTATATGGTGTTGTTTGATATTTATATATACATATACATACATATATGTGTGTGTGTGTGTTGGTGTGTACGTGTGTATACATACGTAATCGGGATTGTGTTAAGGAACCCGAAATGTAATAAAAAAAAGAAAGCTAAAAGTGCGAATCGACTCCCATCCTGTTGTCAGCCACAGAACAGGCTGGTTCCAACTCTCTTCTTCTTCTTAATTTCTATATTTTTAACACTCGTCGTTACTGCTGAGTCATATGGTTCGTTTTAACTGCCAAGCAAGCAAGCAAGAAGGCAAAGCAAGCAAGGAAGCAAAGCAAGCATACAAGCAAGTAAAAAATCAAGTAAGCAAGCAAGAAAGCAAGGCACACATGCAAACAAGCAAAGCAAGCAAGTAGCAAAACAAGCAAAGCTAGCAAGTAAAGCAAGCAAGACGGCAAAGCATGCAAGTAAAACATGAAAGCAAAGCAAGCAAGCAAGCAAACATAGCAAGTAAGCAAAACAAACAAGTAAAGCATGCAAGCAAGCAAAACAAGTAAAGCAACGCAAGCAAGCAAGCAATCAAAGCAAGCAAGCGTGCAAGCAACTAAAGCAGTCAAGCAAAGCAAGCAAACAAGCAAGTAATCAAGCAAACAATCAAACTAGCAAGCAAAGCAAGCCAAGGAGGCAATCAAGTAGATCAAGCAAAGAAAGCATGCAAGCAAGTTAAGAAAACAAGCAAAGAAAGCAAAGCAAGCAAGAGAAGAAAGCTAGCAAAGGAAGCAAAGATTCAAAGATTCAAAATAAAGAAAAGTAGTTTACGTCACGTTCCTTTGTTTCGCAAGGTGTATTCCCCCCCCCCCTTACTAGGGAAGCGATAACGCAGGGGTAGGGGTGGGAGTTAAGAGAGAGAGAGAGAGAGAGAGAGAGAGAGAGAGAGAGAGAGAGAGAGAGAGAGAGAGAGAGAGTCCTCAACACAGAAAAGGGAATTTCGCCTGTATTCTCGACGGCCATAAGGTCGAGAGCGCCGTGGTCAGTCACAGCAAGCTCTAGACGAGTTCATAATTATTGTTTTGCGTTTTTCATTTCATATTAAAATGAATAATAAATCTATTTAAAAACAATGCAGTCTATGGATTCATGGAACCTTATGATAATAGCAATAGCATTCATATCAGGTGAGCTGAAGCATTTAAAAGTCGAACGACGTTTGAAATCTAGGATATATGATACGTTCACCGCTTCCCGCTCTCCCGGACAGACCGTGGCGTGGGGGTGATACCGAGTGTTTGTTAGTCTTGTTTTTTTTACTTTTCTTGTTTCAAAACAATAACAGAGAGAGAGAGAGAGAGAGGCGGGGGGGAAGAGGAGAAGGAGAAAGGTGAAGTATCGGAAATCGAGAAAAGGACGAAGGGAATTCTGATAAAGGAAGGAAAAGGCATAATTCGGAAAGATAAAGTAAACTCAGGCATATGTAGAAGATTGAACTATTGCTTGTAATCTCTCTCTCTCTCTCTCTCTCTCTCTCTCTCTCTCTCTCTCTCTCTCTCTCTCTCTCTCGGAGGCAGGGGTAGGAGTAATGTTGGATTTGGTATTGGTGTTGTTGGGGGAGGTGGAGGGGGGGGGGGGGGGCTTTTGACAACCAAAACGTCCCCCCAAGGAGGCAAATCTGAAACATAGGCCTAAAGGCGTCTATAGACGTGACATCTCAATATGCATCGACGTCTAAGACAATACTGATCACGTCCAAGACTATAATTATAACGTCTGATATGGATGGGACAGACGAAGGAAGAGAGAGAGAGAGATTCCATGGTCGTTATATCGTGGAAAAGCTTCTTTATAGACCTATGTTGGTTTATTCTTTAATCCCTAGCTAAAACTGCCGTTAAAAAAATCTTCACTCGATCAAATTCTTATTTATGGAGTAAATAACTTGAGTAATATGTCTTACGACATCTTTTATCATAAAATAAACAACTAAAACTCAGAAGAATTTGATGAAGGAAGAAGCCAACACATAAGCACACGTACAAGCACCCGGGGGGAGGGGTGGGGGCCAATACCCAGCAAAGTGACAGACAGACAACTCATATGAACAGACATATAGAAGCAGAGATGTCGTTTTAAACGAAGTGAAAAGGGTTGACAGAATAAGAAAGATGGTCTCTTCATTTACGGAAATGAAATGAATATGAATTCATCTCCCCTGTCCATAGCAGAGGTGTGACTGGGTCGATCGAGGATTTCATCAAGGAACCAGGCGTTTCCAACAGTGAGCAGAGAAATGGCTGGACTTTGGAATGTCAAGAAATCACCTGTTTTCCATCAATCGCAGAGGACTGATGTAGAGGTTCTTAAGTGACTTGCAGGCGTCATATGACTGAGGATTCCATCTCTCTTGGCTAGCTGAAGGAGCTGAGAATGGGGAAGGGTCCACCACTGGCAAAAATAAACCCCCATTCAAAGAAGCTCTCTTGGCAAGGATGCCCCAGGGGTGAGATCGACTGCGATCGTTAAAGGCCCAAATATATACATATATATATATATATATATATATATATATATATATATATATATATATATATATATATATATATTTATATATATATACATGTGTATGTATATATATATATATATATATATATATATATATATATATATATATATATATATATTCATCACGTTCCATATTTTCGTGATTCAGTTACACACACACAGACACACACACACACACACACACACACACACACATATATATATATATATATATATATATTTTTACGTTTTTCCGTGGTTTTAGCTTGAAATATGCTCTGTGAGACAGGTAGCAACAATTTAGGGTAATTTAGCCTTGTGATTCTGACTCCGTGGGTACGGGAAAACGTAAAAAAAGAGGAAAACAAAGGAGAATTTCATATGAGCATAGGGCTCTGGTTACTGAGGGAAATATTACGTAAAACACGTGGGCAAATTTAAAGGAGTGTATTTACATAAATGATATCAGTACGGGAAA
Source organism: Macrobrachium rosenbergii (assembly GCA_039081455.1). Taxonomy (NCBI): domain Eukaryota; kingdom Metazoa; phylum Arthropoda; class Malacostraca; order Decapoda; family Palaemonidae; genus Macrobrachium; species Macrobrachium rosenbergii. Next base: position 4,641 of record JANJGK010004236.1, on the reverse strand, counting down.
GAGGAACTCAAGTTGATTACTATCCTGAAGGAGATTCCTACTGGATTGAATGAAACTGGGGGATTCCAGACACAGTCCGAGAAGCTTCCACGAAATAGAATCCCTCTGAAATGAGAGATATGCACATTATACGCCAGTAATGAAAATAGACAAAAGAATAATGAATTCGAAGCTGCACTGAGGGTGCCAAAGGAGTAATAAAGAATTAATACTGCCGATGCAAGAGGCGCACGGACATTAGACAAGGGAGATTTCTGGCTTTCTCTTTAAGCAGATATTACGAGACAAAAGCGTGACTGAAATGGGGCTCTTCCAGGGCACTTTACCTTAGCAGATTTTCCGAGGGCGTGTAGAAGGCGGTCCGTGGATGACTTGCGATTTCCGAGGACGAGTTTCTTCCACGTGGTGAGATGCAAGGGCTTCCGTAAAGGGGCAAGGCGATGGGGACTCCTCGAAACTCCAAGCAATGGCGTGTGGGCTCGAGGAATACGGTTGAAGGGCACGAGGAGAAGTATACTTTGGGAAGGGCCACGTGGTTAGGATGCAAGGGCATCGGTGGGGCCAGGTGTTGAGGACGTCTTCACAAGTTCACTCCATATCTTCCAGCCCGCGTGTGTGTCGAGACCTCGTGGGCTTTTGCCTTTTATCCCCTCCTATGGGGCAGGGGGGGTGCGCCCAACACAGATGCTTTGACTCATTGCACCTGCTGCCCGCAGGGGAGGTTTTGGCCTGTAGGAGAAACGCCCAAGCCAGATTACTTTTGCCTCGAAGGAAAGATCTTTATCAAAAATGGGAGCGCCTTTAATCTTTTAAACCCTTGGTTTTAAGTCGATAGACAGATGGTCTATCGATCGGCCGGCTGGCAGTAAATGAAACACAACAACAACCAACAACAACAAAGGAGGGGGGGAGGGGAGGCAATTTGCTAGCGAATTCTTGCTAATCATAATACCTCCCCATACAAGATGATGTACATACCTCCTTCGGGTGTGTACATCGATATTCAAGAATGAGCGGCAAATGCTTTACGTTACTCTACATTCTGCCTTGCAATGAACTTTACTCCTAAGGGTTTTATGAAGCTGAGACATTACTTTTAATAACACATTGGGACAATTTTCGTTAACAGAACGCAAAGTGATTTAAACACTTGCAAAAGAATAATTACTTTAGATTTGGTTACCCACTGTAACTTTATAAAGTGACTCGAACAATTGTGAATTAATTAAGATTATAGGACCACGTATATGAGGCTATGGTCAACAAATGAAAAGAAATGGTTATTGTTCAAGAATTAAAATACACGGTTACTTAATTTTAGATAAAAAGCATGCGGTTAGTACAATCTGCCTTGAAGAGGCTGTGTAAATGAAAAACAGCGTTTACTTTTGTAAATGACATCCCCTTTTACGCGATACTGTAATGACTATACATATTCGCATTGATAATTTATCTTCGTTTTAACGTACTTTGCTTAGCCGGCCCCACACGGATTTTGACAGCCGTATGCGGGCGAGAGTATTCGCGAGGTTTTAATTCGCTAACCTTAAACTACGCTAATTTTATGCGTCCACTGCCTACTCAATGTTATGACGGGGCGAGCAGACAAAAGATGTGGGGTAGGACAAACAGAGATCTTGGAAGGAAATGGAAGGGGGAAAAGGGATAATAATAACAAAAGGAAAATTACCAAGACATTACGAGTGAAACTTGACCGCATATGAAAGGCGGGACACGTCCCTCAGAGCTTACAAAAGGGGCATTTAAATCACAAGGGCAAGAGTTTATGACTCGCGATTCATTAAAATAAAGATAACTAAATGACTAAAAGAAAGTAAATGATATTGGCAGAAGAGCTAAGGGAAAAAGAGTGAGGGTTTTATTGTGTTAGGCGGGAATTTATCGTCCTTTGCCTATAAATTACGGCCCGGACTATCACTTCAGTCCCAGGGCGAGGAAAGTGCACCCGAAGGGCGCGACTCCTTCAGGAGGGGCTGACACGCACTCCCGGTGCCAAGGTATGGGCGCAAGGGCGTGCCACTTCTCACTCTGTTATTCTTAATGATTTATACATTGTGTGGGGAATGGTATCCCGTATTTAATTGCCTCTTGTGGGGATAATTTAAGGGAAGATTAATAGAAGGTGATAAGAGATAGAGGTTCCTGAGGAACGGAAGAAGATAGAGGAGGGTCTGACATCCCCTTCTGGATTAGGGGTGCCAAGACCTTCGAAAAATGAAATGGTGGCACAGGTGCCAGGGGAGCTCTAGAGCTCTTTGTAAATTACCTGGAATGTCCCACGCCCGTGGTAATTTCGCCTCGAGTCTTTCTAAATGGGACAGTCGTCCTCGGCCGGGGAAGCGGAGGGCCCGCGACCGGAGGGCGGCACGGAGTACCACCTGGGCCTGCTGATGCGACAGCTGACGCAGGAGTGTTCCGTGCGGGTTCTACCATGATCCGTCGCGGCTCTTGTAGTTCATCGGCCAAGTGAGATATGGCAGAATCCTGACTTGCAATTGCGTCGGCGACGGGCTGAGGCAGAGAGGAGGCGGTCGGGGGTGGCGTGAGCGGCTCGCAGGTAACGTTGACCAGCTCAGGCACGGGTTGCGAGGCCGCACCTGCAGGTGAGCTTCCGCGGTGGTCGGGAGGAACCGTCTCTCTGACCGACGCTGGTAGCGGTGCCAGGCCGGGGGGAGAGAGGGGGTCCTGAGTTGGATCCCGTGAATGGAGATCGGCGTAGCGCTCTGGCGCTGGCACTAGGGCAGAGTCAGGCGCTATCAGAGGTTTCTTGGGCTCGTCGGTCAGGACGGACGAAGCTTGGCCCTGCTCGGGGCGTGCAAGTGGCACCGGCAGGAATTTGGCATCTCCTGAAGGGAGATCTGATTGGGGCCCTGGCACTGGCACTGAGGCAGGGCCGGGCACTGGAATTGGATCGGGAACCGATCGAGGGGGCCACTGTACATTGTACTCAGGTGGCACTGGTGGGGACTGCACGTCCTTCTGGTACCCAGGGGGCGCCAGTCTTGGCTGAGGGAGAAGCGGGGGAGGATTACTCGCGCCCGCGGACTGATTCGGGGAATGGGGACCCCTAGATTGTCGTGATTTCGGTGGGGACTGAAAGTCCTGTCCCAGGATGACGTCATAGCCTCCGGGGAGATGGCTTGCTACTGCAAGATTGCAAATTTTGGATTGGTGAGGTCTTGTGACTCTCAATTGGACCGTAGGGAGTATCATTTTAAACTGATTTATTCCCTCGATCGTGACGAGTTTTCGTCTATTGACGATAGCCCCGTAGGGAACTCTGTCCCTTCGGATGAGGGAGATTTGTGCGCCCGAGTCCTCGAAAGCAGTGACTCGGCGCGCGGGCTCGCTACCTCGTGGAGGGGCCACGTATACAGGCCCTTCGGCGGGAGGGCCTAATGACTGGGGATCTGTGACGGCCAAGGCGACGGTGGGAGTAGTTGATTTATTATTGCGTGGGCATTTTGCCCATGCGGGAGAATGGCCATAGACCTTGCACGCCGTGCAAAAGGTCTGGCTAAAGTCTTTCCGCGCTGCCCCTGTGGAGGGCGCAGGCGAGTTATTTGTCGGTTTTCCGGGAGAGAGAGGAGCCGGTTTCTTGTTCCGGCACTGTTCGGAGGAATGCCCCGTTTTCTTGCAATAATGGCAAGTTAGGGGCTTGCCCGAGTTTCCAGCCTTAGGGGAATTTGTTCCTCCGAGGAGGGGCGGGGGATTTATTTTCCGCCCCATGGATCCTTCTTGAGGGTGGTGGGTTTCCCACATATCTGCTATTCGGCAACACTCCGTGAGTGTTGCTGGGGCTTTTTCCACTATATGGGTGGCGAGGGCAGGAGGGGCGTAGCGCAGGAAATGCTCGAATTTAAACCGCTCGAGTACCTCGGCGGTGTTAGTGGCTCCTTCGGAATCGAGCCATTTTGTCAACGCCCGCTCCGAATGGTACGCCCAATCGGACCAAGTCTGGCCTGCTTCTCTGGGCTGCTCTCTCCAACGTCTCCTCCACCGCTCGGGGGTAATCTCGTACGCCTTCGTAACTGCTTGGCGTACGGCTTCCCAGTTTCCCCGATCGTCTGCGGGAAGGGCGTGGTAGGCAACGAGGGCCTTTCCGCCCAGGAATTTAGTGAGAACAAGGGAGAGTTCCGCGGGGGAGAGATCGCAGCACTCCAGGACTCGTTCGGCCCTTTCAAGCCATACTTCAGGCTCGGACTCCGTCCATTTTGGCATGAACGAGTGAGCTTGGCTGAGGGCACTCATCCCCGCGGCAGGGGGCGGGGGGGTGGCGGGCTGTCGTTCTAGCATCTGGAGCTCGTGGGCGCGCTGTCGCTCTCGATCTTCCCATTCTCGTTCCTCCCTTTTCTCTTGGGCGATTCTGTCTCTCTCTCTCTCCTCACGTTCTTTATCCTTCTCCTGCTCTTGGGCAATTCTTGCCCTTTCTCTCTCCTCACGTTCTCTCTCCCTCTCTGCACGTTCTTTTTCCTCCCGTTGTTCTTGAACAATTCGTTCCCTCTCTCTCTCTTCACGTTCTCTTGCTCTCTCAGCCTTGGCATCGTCCACTCGCTCTTGAACCCATGCTCTCAGATCTTGCCCCGATAGTCCCATGTCCTTCCCAGCGGACATGTAGAA